>JAODGB020002188.1:0-10328 GCA_027574905.2 Earota dentata | reverse complement strand
CTTTTTTTGGCCGAATTTTCCCTTTTTTAACCATGCATTTTTCCAAAAAACTGATCGAAAAGAAAGGATTTTCTGGAGTTTTTTTCATCCATTTAGCTCAACTTATCCCAGATTTATACCCGAAAAATTTTCGAATACAAAACCAAAAACTTGACGACAATCCTTTTTCTTTTTTACACATCAGTGTTTTTTGACCGAAACGATTGTTAACGTTACAGCTATCATAAACCAGTTTGTGTGTTTCGCATTCGAATTCCTTTCAAATCTATTCGAAATTACGAACAAAAAATTTTTATTTTTGAAAAATAGAAAGAATTGTTTGATTTTATTGTTTTGAGCCTTTGAACGGCCAGACTTTCAATTCCATATTCGTTCATTTTTTGTTTTTTTTCTACTTTCTTTATTCTCACTTCTCCCCTCTAATTCTACTTTTATTCCCTACAAACCTCTCTTCTATTCTGTCGAAATGCATCGAAATTGATACGAAATACGCTGTAAAACCATCCAAACGACGTTTTTGTGTGTTTTGGAGGTTCTCAATGCTCAAATGTGGCCAAAAATTTTAATTTTACGAAATTGAGAAATGTTGCGTATTTTGTCGAAAATTATTGAAATTGATACGTAATACGCTATAATAGCATCCAAACAACGTTTTTGTGTGTTTTGGAAGTTCTCAATGTTCAAATGTGGGCAAAAATTTGATCTTTACGAAATTGAAAAATGTTGCGTATTTCATCGAAAATCATCGAAATTGATTCGCAATACGACATAATACCATCCAAAGGACGTTTTTGTGTGTTTTGGAGGTTCGTAACACTCAAATGAGGGCAAAAAATTAAATTTTACGAAATTGAAAAACTGAGAAATTGATACGTAATACGCTGTAATACCTTCCAAACGATGTTTCGTCTGTTTTGGTGGTTCTCAATGCTCAAAAGTGGCTAAAAATGTAAATGTTACGAAATTAAAAATGTCGCGTATTTGGTCGAATATCATCGAAATTGATACGTAATACGCTGGAATACCATAAAAACGACGTTTTTGGGTGCTTTGGAGGATCTCAATCCTAAAATGTGGCCAAAAATTTTAATTTTACGAAATTGAAAAATGTCGCGTATTTGGTCAAAAATCATAGAAATTGATACGTAATTCGACGTAATACCATCCAAACGACGTTTTTGGGTATTTTGAAGGTTCGCAACGCTCAAATGTGGGCATAAATTTTAATTTTACGAAATTGAGAAATGTTGCGTATTTTGTCGAAAATAATTGAAATTGATAGGTAATACGCTATAATACCATCCAAACAACGTTTATGTGTGTTTTGGAGGTTATCAATGCTCAAATGTAGCCAACAATTTTAATTTTACGAAATTGAAAGTACGAAACCATGGATCAATTGAACTAGTCTTTGGCCCAAGTGCTACATACTTCCTGAGGGTTTGCACTACGAGGCCAAAACTCGATCCTACACAACTCCAAGCAGCATCAAGCCAAAAATACCCCAATCAGCAGAGAGAATAACCTTGAAACCAGAAAAAATTTAAAAATAAGGAAGAGAAGTTGTCGATCTAGAGAGACGAGATATTAGAATGCAGTTATTTTTGTCATGTTAACATTAGGGAATGGTTATTTTATGTCATGTTTTCTTTTGTGTTATTATTAGGATTGGTCGATAAGTTTTTGTACAAGATCACACGGTTAGACACTGAACAACACATTTTACAAATTGTTATACAAGCACACACTTCAGAAATTGTGAAGCACCTCACCACATTGCCAATCGCCGATGCCAGCGAGTATTTGGATGGGGAAGTAATGGCACGATACCAACGTTATTAGAAGTATTGTAATGAGCGCATTGATGCTAACTGAGGACGACCTAAAATTGTATTCATTTAATACACCGCGGGTAACTGGAAGCGATAAGTGAGGGGCTCCTTTTAGGATGCAGCGCCCTACTCGTGCTGCACACATTAGTACACAAAACCTTACACCTACTATGACTGTCGGTCGATTTAGTGATGAATAAATGGGAAGCTAACTTGGCGGTAAGATGCACTTTTGCCTCTAGCCTTTAAGAATGCCTGATGCACTTTGGCCCCTGGCCTATCAGAATTCGAGATGCACTTTGACCTGTACGTATGGTGGGGACTGGGACTATATAAGGAGCAAATTAGAGCTAATTAGAGAAGTTCCGAATAATTAAACCAACAGTAAAAATGTCCAAGTAGGTTAGTCGAGCCAGGGAGGTGTCCTGTGAGTCTTTTATTATACATAATATCTTTGTCTAAACATCATATTTAAGAGTAATTTATATCATATTTATTTGATCCCGGTCATTCACGGTAAGCTGTATGTCCTCAACCTCCAACGGTAAATCCTCAACCGTGACAAACCCGAAAAGTTACAAGATCTCAATAAGATCAACATCTTGCTGGCTGAGAATTAGAAAAGGTGTAATATCGAAACTCCACGGCTTCTGCGATGTCTGTAGCAAAGCCGACTCCGCTGCCAATTACGTCGAGTAATGGCAATGGCCAAGGTCGCCCCGCGACCTTAGATGTCTCTGCGGTGATGACAATAAGACGTGAACTGCGCCCATCATGGCCTAACTACTGGACCTTTGAGCCGCTAGACAGGAATAGAGCTCGAACTTCGAGGCCAACCTTGGCCCTGGCTAACGATCGAGAATTCAACTGTATTTAAATTTAATATTTAAAAAAAAACTAAATTAAATTTATTATTTAAAAATATATGGGACAATGAAAGTGACAAATAATTTTATTCATACAGCTGTTCTTTAATGCATAGACTTTTTTATGAGCCTTGGCTATAACTATTCAATCTTTTAGGATGGCCTATAAAATATAGAAACATAACGTTAAAAATGTCCAGTAAAGTTGCAATATATGGACTCACATATTATATAGAGTTTCGTATATTTCAAACTTGCTTGCAGGATAGAAGTCTAGTATATGACTCCAATCTTTTAAACTCAATGTACATAGAACGGTCACTGAAGTTGCTTTAAATGAGTGAGTATGCGGCGTGCGTTCATACAAACCTTGTATCTAAAACAATCTGGTTATACTTATAGCTTCCTTATAATACATAAAATACATATATATATGTTGCCGCTAAAAAGTTAAATATGTTATTCTATGGAATACCCAATTATTTTATGAAATACCGATTGAAGACAGTTAACGTAAAGAATATCATTTTATCCTCAACTAGGCCGTAAATGAGCTATAAGCTTTCGAGATGCATTTTGCTTTAAATTGCGTATATAGCAAGTGTAGCATTCCTCAAGAGGAATATGGAACAGTATGCTTGATGAATAAAATTGCATTTACGCTGGAAGTTCATTCACAGTTCTAACACATATGCTAATCTTCAACAATAAACGGTAGGCCGATCGCCGTTGCAAATATTGTTTTTTAGTCGAGGTCAATTGATATTACTATATGCAAATGTAGTAGTAATAACAAAGTTGCCTAATTTGCACTTCTGCCTTCGGTCTTTTTTCGAAGAGTTTCAATGATTAATAACGATGCAGTTGCGGTTAAAGTAAAGAATTCAACTAGCGTATAAGGGCGTTATTGCATTTGCGCGATTTGCTCAGCTCGCCTACGGCTCGCTTTGCAAACTTCGCGCTCACGTCTTATCCTCATCCTTATACGCTTGTTGAATAATTTACTATTATATCAAATTAGTTTATTCTATATAGCATTTACTCACTAATTTAATACTTTTTTGGGGTATCTTCGTTAGTCAATAGATTAACTATGTATTACACACATTCTTTAACAAATCGAGCACCTACTTTCATAGAATAAACAAGGTTTCTATTAATAATTAATATTAAAAAACATGGACTACGAACACCAATTACTACTTAATTTTTAATATTTAATATTAACGTGCATTTGGATACTATTTCTCTTTATTTTGTGACATGTTTTGCGCTTGGCGCACCTTCAGACTGTTCGTGTCCAGATGCACGTTAATATTAAAAATTAAAATTAGATATCATGGACTACGTACTCAATTTAATACATAATACTAGCACCTAAATATATAAAGATATATTTACCACGCCAAAGCAATCCAACTCTTGAATTTCATCAACTTTAATCTCTTCAGTTTCATTTGAAAATAGTACATCAATATTACCGCTATGCACAAAATACATTGTTTCATTAATATCCCCCTGTTCGCATATTGTATCATTTTGGAAAAATATTTGTACATGTATCATACGAATCAAATGTCTCAGAAAATCAGTATGAGCGTTTGTAAATAAAACATTCTGCAAAAAAGATATTCATTATTAGACCTACTTTAGCATTTTTGGTAAACAGTAGGTACATTTCTTTTACATGTTGCACTAAAAACGTGCGGTGCCTTGAATTCACTGAACTGGTCTGAACTACTGAATTATTCTTTAGTATATTTTATTAACTCGTGCCTACTATACAAGGATTTCCTTCTCCAAGCATACGTACTTTCTTAAACAACAACTTCTGCAATAAAAACAAAGGAGGCTCGCCGCGCTGCGCCGAGATTGCCGTGGGCGTGTGCAGCGTTGCGGCTGCCTCGAGACGACGTGTCGCCGCGCTGCGCCGTTCCTATCTTGCAGCCTCCAATTCATATCTGGCGTGCTGGACGCAGCACGGCAAGCGCAGCAAAAACTAGTTTCACGAACTTAATGGAGGGAGTATACATGGAGTGGTGAATTGTTTTGAAATTGATCCTAAGGTATTAATGGTCTGAGACTGCGCATTTCAGTTTTTTTAGTGCAATCTACACGGCCATAAACGGTGATTTTATTTTTTATCTCAGCGACGGACGGATATTGATGAAGCCTTGGATACAATTGGAACCTTCTTTTGTTTGTTATTAAAAGTAACAGTTTAATTAATTTCAATAATATATTCAGCCGTTTTTATCTTAATGTGTCAATTGAAAATGTACTATTTTATGTAGTATTCAGCAAGTGTGGATAAAGTATATACAGTACGAGTGCAATTAGCAGTAATCACGAAGGTCGACGTTTGCGCAGGAAGCCGCAGGCGAGCCATTACACCCTAATTGTATATAATACCAATTAAAGAGCATGCATTCGCATTTGGTGGGATATTAATATTAAAATATATAATTTTATACCGAGGTACGAAAACACCGTTTAGCGGCCCAAGCTGATTCAGGGCCGGTACACAAGCGACCATGGGCAACAAAACGACTTGAGCGATTCAGGCGAAACTACGCATAATGAAAAAAGCAGGTGTGGCTACAACCGACAAACCACGACTACGAGTTAATGGGTATGACTGAATTGCAAATGATTGCAAATGATTATATGCGCCAAACGATCAGTAAAATTAGTGGCAAAACTATTTATACAGGGCGAGAAAAACCTAAACTCGTAGAAACGATTGAAACGCGCTCTTTTTTCTCAATTTTAATCCAAGGCGAACAGCGCGGATATCCATAAGCAGTTGAGCAAAGGAAGGAAACGTTGAAGATAAAGCGCTGATTCAATAAGTGGATGGCGGCTTTCGGGTGACACCCATGGGGAAGAGCGTTCTCTACGGTGGAAAAACGTTGAAAGATTTCATGGATAAATTAGAAATATTTGAGAGGATGCGCAAAGCGTGTAGCAAAGTGTAGCGAGTTTGGATACAAATCAGATGAATGTCCAACCAAATTATCCACCGTGAACATCAATGTTCTCACATCGGCGGATGATACTTACCGGAAGCGCGGTAAATATAAAAAACTTGACGAGTTACAAAAAATTAAAATGACAGCGATAAAATTTTACGTGGATTTGGAGGGCAGACAACGACTCCAATTGGACAATTTAAGACTGATTTGAAAATCGACGGGATTAATTATCATACATGCATTTACGTGATAGACCGTAATGCCGCATCAACCGATTTGAAGAGAGTCTAGAATTGTTTAACGAACTAACCATCAAAGTTACCAACGGGAAAGAACAATTTGAAGCTGTCAAAGATAAAGAAACAACATGGATCGACGCGACGTGATTAACATCTTCCAGTTTGACGTATGCAACAAGGACATTATCTTCGGAAATTCAGCGAGCGCAACGGCCAGACGAGAGATCAATAAGATGATTATAACGTACCATCCGCAGAATACACAAGAATGTCCGATCAAAATAAAGCTGATACTGTAGAATGAAGAACCTATTTCATCCAGACCAAGACCACTGCCGTATATTGGAGTGATACATCGTACAGATGCAAATTGAAGATTCTTTAAAGGAAGTCGAACTTAAAGAATGTACATTTAAATATGCATGTCAAATTGTACTCGCAAGTAACAAAAACCGAAGTTACAGACTATGCATAGGATATCGAAGAATCAACCAAAACACTGTGAAAGATTGCCGACCGTTGCCGTCGATCGACGAGATACTGGGCAAACTGCAAAGAGGTCAAGTATTCACAACCACCGATTTATGAAACTGATTTTTCAAATACCTATGGAGGAGAGCAGCCGCAAATACACTGCATTAGTTGTGACACCCGGCCAGTATTGATTCAGAAAAATGCGGTTTGAGTTTACGAATAGTCCAGCCGTATTTACGAAATATATACGTGCAATCTTCAGAGAACAAATTAAAAGTGGAATAATGATAAATTATATGGAGGACCTCATGATCCCTGGAGAAGATGAAGAGACAGCTATTACGAACCTCAAAGATACACTTAACATCTCTAAAATGCATGGACAAGAATTAAATCTAAAGAAGTGCCAAGTTCTGAGAAGAAGCGTGGACTTCCTGGCCTATACAATACAGACTAAGATGATCAAACCGAATCTTGAGAAGACGAAGGCAGTTGTAAAATTTTCCGAACCAGAGACATTTAAAAATGTGCAAAGTTACCTTAGACTAACTGGTTACTTTAGAAAATTTATCACGAATTACAAAACCCTTATCCAATCTATTAAAGAAAGATGAACCTTTTAGATTTGGTCCAATGCTACTCGAATTAATACTTTTTGCACAAAAAACAAAACACTACGGCCTACGCACACACAGCGGAGTGACTTGAAGGCTTGTATGTGCGAGTATGTGTGCGTGTCTGCTCGAACAAAGCAACTATAAGAATGGTGTGAAGACGTAAAGCTGGATAACTCGTGCCCACTGCAGCTCGCCGTGTAATTTCTGTGGTTCAATTCGATGCGAAAGGTGCTTATTCGAACAGTCTACATCACATCACACAGCATGTGTTCCTTCGAGAATAACACACGGAATAGTGGACCAAGGGATGAAAAGAGGCTGTAACAGCCTGAGCGGTGTGCTGCCCGAAGCAAAGCGACGACAGCAAATAGCGAATTTAACTAGCATCAATATAGATTTTTTCTAGCATCGAGTCTATGTCTACTTTCAAGATTAGCACACGCTATATAAATATATAATTATCAAAATTTAAAAATTATTCAATTATTTAAAATCTCCATACTTACATTGTAAATATGTTTTCCAAAAGCGGCAATTTTAATCTGTTCCTTGAGGTATGATGGCGCATTCACTAACAAATAAGGTTCTTGTACTCCTTTTGATCGAATCCATAATTGTTCACAATAGTAAACAATCGACTTAATCAAATATTCCGAAACGGCGCTTCGCCTTAGAAAGTTCTTCATTTCAGAAAATACTTCATCAAACCGTGCTAGATCCGCTCCATAATTTTGAATACATGCTGAAAGTTTGGCTACTGCAATTGACATTATAAATTTACTGATAAGGGTTATGACCACTGCGGCGAATATGCCACCAAGTGAACGTGGATAAATCGAATAACCGCTGAAAGTCAGCACAGATGTTGCATAGTAGAAGCAGCAGATGTATTGATTTCCACAAATTAGTTCCTCTCCGAATTCCGTAGGCTGATAGGCCCACAGGTCTGTAGCGTATTCCGTGTTACCCTTAACTGCGGTGGAAAATAGCATGCAGGTTTCAAAATGTAACAGCAATGTTGTGTACACAATAATTGAGAGTAATTTCATTATGAGCAGATCAGAGTTTAGAATGTCATTGAATTTCTTGAAAAAGCTTGCAATGTTGTACTAAATAAAATATGATGAATATTAACATTTCCAATTTAGTCATTATTCCTAGGAATTACTTACAATGCGCAACAACCTCGTTAGAAGTAATCCTCTGTAAACATACTCCTGATGCTGTATGTTCATCTCGATCAAAAATATAGCATCGATTGGAATAATAGCTAATAGATTTAGGTAGAATATGGGCAAGGTAACCAGTCTGTAATATTAAACATATTGGTAGATTATTGTCAAATTTCAAATCTTCTTCATATATTTATCTTACCTTTTCCGGATCAATTTATGTTCTGTGATCAATTGTCCCTTGGCATCATTGTATGGAGTGAACAATTTAATTATGAGGAAAACCAAATGAAGCAAATCGAATAAATATACTACAAAATATTTGGCAATACCAAGAGGAAAAAAAGTTGCTACATAAGTTATGGAAATAATTGAAGCCAATGACAAAAATAAAAAGGTTAACGCCATTCCTAAACCATTTAATATTTTACTTTTCGACGATTGTCTAAAAAATGTAAAGAATTTGTAATATCTAGGAATATTTCTGTAATCATTTTATACTTTCTTTCCATTTCCAGATCAAGGACTGGTATATATTCTTCCGCACGTTTTATGTGTCTGCCTTGTACATATGACTACAAAAAGTGTTAAAGAATAAGAATATATTTTTTTCTGAATTATCTTAGAATACCATATTCGATAACAGCATACTCTTTTGCAGCTCAATTATTACAGGACTTATCATCATTTTATAAAATTGCTTTGCATCAATTTCTAACAAGTCTACCGAACCGCTAGACTTGAATGATAGCATGCTTCGAATATTAGTAACATTATCCAAGCACCCAAATACACTTAAACAAGAAAGAGCTAATATGCGTATGACAGTAAGTAGTATACTTACGATCCACTTTGTAACACAGCATATAGTTTCCTATTTGGTCCATAAACATTTATTCGTCCGGTATGAACAATATACATGCTCGAAACAATATTATTCAATTTGATAAATTCAACGTTAGGGAGCATATAAATACGTATCAAGTCTCGACTTAATTCTCGGTATATGGTGGAATCAAGATATTGGAATATAGTAACTTTGTCAAAGGTGTTCTTGTATTGATCATATAGAAAATCTTCGCATAAAACAGTGTGGCACTTTGCTAATACTTCTTCAATTTGCAATCCATGCATTTGTTTCCAACTGTATTCATAATATTGAATGGCTTCTCTGAAATCAAGGTAATGAGGAGGACTTACTGATTTTAAAATCGACTAAAACTACTAAAAATCGATAGTGAAATTTTTTGTAAATTTTGAGTGAAGACGACACATCTTAATAAAATTGTTCTTCGAGTTATTCATGATTCAAGTTTTGATATTCGAGCGGCATTAGAGAATCATCTCTACACGGGCAATGTAATTTAACGCGATGAATCATCAATGCTCAGATATTTAACATTTTTTTACACACTCAAAACGTCCGGAATATTTTTTATAATATAAGCAATGCAGGTTCGAGACCTGTCGGTGTGCATGTTTTTAATTTCGAAGTATTTATCAGTCGTTATCAACTTTTCTATGCGAAATCCAAAAATAAAAATAAAAATGTTATGACTCTCCCTCCTTAAGCAGAGTTATATTGCGGACATGTTAATTTCTACCTTTGAACATTTTTAGACACCTTCTCCATTTTCATAAATTTTATTGTATTCTTCATATGGCTCTGATAAAGCGTCAACTCGCTATTTATTATTGTTTGACTATTAGCAATGATTACCAGTACATACGTAAATATCATGTATCCTGCACCGCAAGATTCCATAATAATGTGAAGCATGAAACATAAAAACAACATGTTACCTATTTCAACATTTTATATATTCATATACTCACCTGTGAGACTTAATAAAATGGCAACAATAACTTCTATACTGCTTGCTATTAATATACCATGGCTGCCTAATTGCATCGCATTTGAAGCTGTATAATAGAGCGTTATTAAGAACAGACTAATTGGTTTGTTTGTATCAAATAAATCTAACAAAATAAAACAAATTAATTAAAATCAAATGACGTATAATATAGAAATTTTATAGTTCCGACGCTTTGGTAATACGCTTTTAACATCGCTTCTAGGGACAACAGCACTGGGATTATGTATGAGCATTGAGAATAATTTCCTCTATCAATCCTCTTTTAATCTATGTTAT
>JAODGB020001925.1:0-14217 GCA_027574905.2 Earota dentata | reverse complement strand
TCGCGCCGTATTTTTGTTTCAACGTTTGCTCCGATGCAATTAGTGCGAGGGGGTGTGAGAAAATAATGATTTTTATAGATGCATAAATATCAATAAATTTGCTTTAATTATTTTGCGGCCGCAGCCGTAACCGCCAATGTGGCGATATCGCAAGGCGCAATAATTCATGCCACCCCTTTTTTGTGTGTTGATTTGCGCGGCGCGCGCTCTGCGCCATTGATGTCGGCGTGTTAAATGAACAGTTTTGTTTCGGTTGCGCTTCGGGTTTTTGTTTCCTTTTATCATTTTTTCCACGCAATGTCATTTATTGCGGCGCACCGATTCGCTGGGTGGATGGGAGGGTGGATTTTGTGATTGTGAAGAGTTGAAGCATGAGGCATGAGGCATGAGGCAATTCGATTTCGATGCGATTCGAGCATCGCCAAAGCGTGTTTTACGATTCGCATATCCTCACATATTCATTGATGGCGGCGCAGCAGAAATTTTGATAGAATTCCATTAAAGAACAATGCTTGCATAATTGTTGTGCGCATACAAAGCGAAAATGCGAAACACCCGCAGCAGTATGGGAACCGCCGCTTCCGCCGCCTCCGCCGCCAAAATGCGTGTCCCACCAACTAAAGCACTGATCAGCTGGGCGTGCGCGCCCGCCCACGCCTTCGGGCCGGAATTTGATGTCGCACATCAAACGCATGGTCCACCTTTGATACACCCGGACGCAAACACAAAAGATATTAATTGCACAATTAATTGAAAATGCAAATACGGGCAGCGGTGCGGGCGTGACACGAGCGGAGCGGGGCGGCCGCAGCAACAAATTGATACAGTCGATACCCGTTTGGCGGATCTAAATTTTGAACGGTTCCTGGTTTCAGATTTTAGATTTCAGGCTTCACGCTTCAGGTTTCAGGTTTCCGTTTTCAAAATTTATTCATATCGTAGAAAAATACGTTTTATAGCCATATAAATAACGCGCGCCCAGCCAAAACTGAAAAGAGAAACAAAACGCCGGCCTGCGGAAAGGAAAATGGAATTTTCTCGGCGCGCGAGGATGGCGGTGGGGTGTCTTGGCTGGTTTGGGGGCCCGCTGCAGATTGCAGTCATATAAATGCAAATTAAAAAAAACCCGCGTTCGTTTTTAAATAATAGTCATGCCCCGAAGGCCCCCTTGCCTCGGCTTCATCGTTCCGTCCTGCTGAATTTAGCGGCGCTGTTCAATGATTCCCCGAAGGCGACGTGGTGTTGGAATTTGCAAACGAAATTTGAATATGATTCTCTTCTGGTGCAAATATTTAGGAGGACAAATGCTAATTAATGCGGAGTCATCGCGAATTAAATTAGCGATGACTACGTGAGTGGGGGAAGATGTTGTAAGCAAGTAATAGTATAGTAATGCTAGAAGTAGTTTGGTGGTATTACCTTAGATGGACTGCAGTTGTTGACGTGCAAATTGTTGCCGGTCATCGACGGCGCATAGCTGGGCACCGAGAACGGCACGAACAACATCGGAGCGGGATTGTTAGCCGTCACTTGCGATACTTGCGAGACGTCAATGTTGGCGCTCGATTCGCGGCAGCTGCAGGACGCCGCGGTCGGGCGCGCTGATGGCAACTGATTATTAGCGCGCGTTGTTTGTTGCACGGCGGCGGCGGCGGCGGCGGCGAGCGCGGGCTGTGCGAACAACGTCGGCGTCGGCGTGCAGTGGTGCTGCTGTTGCTGTTGTTGGTGTTGTTGTTGGGGCAGATGGTGGTGGTGGTGGTGTTGGGGCGGATGCACAACGACGCGATGCTGCTGAGGCTGGGCGGGTGGCGGCGGCTGCTGGCCGATGAACGAGTACGGCTGGTTTCTAACCTGAGTCGTCCTGGTGGTGCGAATTGGTCCGGCTGGCGGCTGCTGGTGCGGCTGTTGTTGATGGAGTTGCTGGTGCTGCTGTGGTGGAAGCTGTTGTTGTTGTAACTGTTGGTGTTGTTGCTGCTGGGGCTGCTGGGGTTGGTTGGAAGGGCTGGAAGCGCGTCGCGGTTTCCACACCGCGCACGGGTACACGCCGACAAGGCTGTAGCCCACGAGGACCGGTGATGAAGCCAAGGCAACTGCTGGACGTTGGCGGCGGAATCAAAGAAGTGCGCTGCTGCTCGACACAACAGACGCTGGAAGGATAAACAATCGCAGCGGATCGCAAAGTGTCACTCACTGTCGGCACATTCGCAAATATTCACAATGTCTTTTAACTGTCCTGGATACCGAAGGTATGTTTTGCTTGGTGCGTGGTGTGCGCCGCCTCTCGATCACTGTGTTGCTCGCATGTCACGTGGGGCACACGCGCGCACGCCCGCACAAACAAACAAACCGGCACGCGAACTCGCTAACCACCTCCCCCCCGCCGGTCGGTCGCTCTTCCGCGTGGCGCGCCTCGGCGAAGTTCACGCAACTTTTCCGGCCGCGCTGCGCCAGTAAATATTTTTTCTTCGGTACGTACCGGCGGCTTTTTTGCGGCGATGCGTTGGTGGCGCGATGCGTCGTGCGAGTGCGAAGGATTCCGCCAGCTGCGAGGGCTGCACGCGCGGCGCAGGTACGAGCGAGAAACAGGGGGACTCTCTATACGGCGCGATTCAGTTCGCAGCCGCACGATAAATAAGCAGCTACAGAACAGCTCTGGACGGCGGAGGCCGGAGGCGGCGGCAACGCGCGCTCCGCGCCAGGATGAGCGCTCCGCGGCGGGCGTGTCGCAGGCTCCCTGTAGCCCCAACGCCAGCGCAATCAATGAAATATACACTATACATACAACTACACAGCAGCGCCAACTACGGTCCTGCACACTTTTCAAAATTTACACTTTTACACATTTTACAAGACTTGCTTTTTTGCTTGCCCACTTGCATTGTGCTTATTTTATTTTCACTTCTTATTTAAGGACCAACTTGTGTTCTTCGAGCTGAGCTGCTCGGCATTACTGTCGCGCCAATTGCAATCAATTTACCTCGACGATTCGCGCCGGCGTTCTTTTCACGAAAATCACCTCCAAGCCCAGCTATAAGCGAATCCTTTTCCAATGGCTTTGCCGCAGAAGCAGCTGCCAGTTCCACAAGGAATCTATTTAGATTTCCTGCGGCGTAAATGCGGAGTGCAGCCCAAGCTAAGGACTCTACTGCAAGCCAGGAGCACGGGCAGCGGAGGGGAGGGGAGAGGAGCCTCCGAGTGGAATGAAGGAGGCACCTAGCGCACGTTTTTCGTCGCGGCGCGCCCGTGATTTATGCACCTTATAAAGAACTTGCTCCCGCGGAATGTGTCTAGCAGGCGGGTGCGGGTCATGCGAAACCACTTTGTCGCAATGAAATGAAGAGGAAAATGAGCTCAAAATGAGCGTAACTATTGCGATTTAACATGCCTGACAGAATAATGACTGTCTACTAGCGCCGAGGAGGAGAAGAATCAACATCAACGGTTTAATGTCGAGTGCTAGAATGTTCAAGCGCAATTGATTCCTTCTGCCTGCTGCCTAGAGCCTCGGGATGACTTTGACCGGGCCGGTTTCAATCGCAATAAATGCGCAAGTTTTGACGGAAATTCTCTGCATATTAAGTAGCCCAAAAGCGCTCTAAACCAATTACGTCCCAGCAACGCGCGCTTTCTTTGCGAAATATTATAATTCATTTTGCGTATGTAAATATGCCGGGCCGGAAGGCTATGGACAAACAAAATGAATAAACAAAAAGCAGATTAAGCCTCCCCGCCGCCGACGTGCGCCCTGACTTGGGGACAAAGCCGAAATAGCCCCGGCGCCCGGCGCCCGGACCGGACCCGTTGTACAAACACCATTCAACTACGTTTGTCCATGCAGAAGAAACACGCGACTATCTTCAGCTCGAGTGTGGGTCGGCGGGGGAGGGGGCGGTGCAGAGGGGGCTTAGACCCCCCCTTCTACCGCCACTGCCGCCTATACAAATAGTGGGCATGATGTGGGCACCATGTGTGTTGGAATGTGAACGCACGATCTATCAATACGCTTAGGAGCGCGCGCGCGCGCGAGCAGCGGGAAAAACGTGCCGAGGTGCAAAAGACCGCACGACGCTGGTCAGCAGCTGTCGATTGCACCGGGCCTGAACAAACAGACCGCCCGACCGCCGCCGCCGACGGAGAAAATTGCCCGCCCGCTCAATTGCAGCGGAAGCATAACAATACCGCAGAACACCAAGCTAAAATTGGACACTTTGCAATATCGTCGACTTAGGCCTGGACCTGGACCACGAACTGGATGTGCAACTGGAACTGGATCTGGAACTGGAGCTGGAACTGGACTTAAAACGCCTTGTTAGGAAGCGCATTGATCAGTGAGGAAATCAGATATAGCGCAATAGTTAAAAGTGATAAATGAAGTTTTGCACTTGACGTGCAGCGTCTGCAGCCGATGAAAATGTTTAAGGAAGGCGAGGCGGCGGCGCTGCAATCCCTCGCCGCCTGGCCTCGCTTGGCACCGGTTCCCGAGGCCGGCGGCGCCGCCGACATCTTCCTGCAGCCGCCGCCGGCGTGCAACTTCTTCGCGCGCGCTCGCTTGATTTCCCTTAGGGTCTCCCGTTTTGCTCCTGCGCGCGCGATTATGTTAAGTGGATATGAAATTCATCGAGTTTTCCTACTGACACTTGACGAAATAACCGCCCCCCCACCACCAGCGCAGTCAAAAAAGAACCAACATCGATTAAATGCATCACGCGCTGCATAAATATTTCAAAGTGCTGAAAAGTGAACGAACTTAATTAAAATGTAATCTCATTAGTCAAAATGCGCGGCGGAGGCGGCGGCGGTGGCGCTGGAGGTAATTAAAAAATTCCAGCGCGCGTTGGCAGGCGAAGTAATTCAAAACTAGCCGAGCATGCTGCCCTCGGCGCGCTCCATCATCGCAGGACCACTGCCACACATGCATTCCAGGATGCAGCCAACTTTACACCGCTTGAATTCTTAAGGCCGCCCCCCACCGCCGAACATTTGCCTGCCGCGTCGGCTGTGTGTTAATGTGGCGGCGCGTTTGAGTAAATACCCCGCGCGGAAGAGCATGATGTTACACTGCATAATGGAGCGTGGCTGCGCAGCGAATTACTCGCACGTTAATATAATTAATGGCCATCAACGCGGCGATCTTTAATCATTTTAATATGCAACTGGAGCGGGCCGCGCACCTGCAAAGCACCCAAGTGGGCTCCAAGAAGCCATATCTCCATCCAAAACGAGATCAATTTATTACCGGCCTTAATGGAGCTGCACAAGAGGGCGCTGCGCGCGTAACCCAGAACTTCCGCCTTCCATGTACATATTTAGAGATTTAGAGCGTCTCCTATTAATAATATTATCGCACAAAGGATTTTTCTTGACGCGGCCGCGCATCGTTTCAATTCCATTGTTCTATTCTATGGATACATCCCTAACAAGGGGTTGGAGCGCGCTAAAAAGAATAAATATTTTTGCCGCATAATATAGTCATTTATTATCATCAACGAGGACTTTTTCCTCTGCTTCTTGCCCCTCCGTTATCTTGTTGTCGTCCGTTATACAGCGCTCGTAAATGTTTCGCAAAATTAATTTTCAAAGAATTCCATTATCCGTTTACGACATCGCGGGTCCGATGCGTTTGAAAGTAATTTCGCGACTTCAATATGAAAATCAAAAATCAATGATGTGATCATCAAAGAGCAAACAGATCTGTTTGCATTTTTTTCTTCTTTTGTGGAAATATGGACGGAGCTTTGGAGTGCACACGCAGGACACATCGCGCGTTGCGCTTGGCGGAGCAAGAAAAGTCCTGCCGCGTCGTTCCGATACAAAGACGCCGGCGACAGCGACAGCAGTTCTGATTCATTGCGAATGCGAGCGACGCACTCTTCGCGAGCGCGCCAAGTTAATGGCGATGGTCCATAAAGTAGTCCGGGAGCGCCCACTCCCGCACATATTGTTCAAAATATGGAACATTAAGTTTTGGAGAAGAGCGCGAGCGTGGTGGCGATTATGGCCCTCTACCAAATATGTCCCAATTTCATTTTTGTTTCTTTTCCGCAAATGCTGGCGACGCCGACGGTCCGAGCGGTTTTTTTTCCTCCAGCAAGCACCCTCACCCCAGAAACATCTCCACATTGTCGACCATGGCCGGCTGCATTGTCTACGTATTAGGAAGAAGAAGCTTTCTTTTATTATATGCCTTCACGGATGGTTTTGCGCTGGCCGCAGCTTTATTATTAGTTTTTGCCGCTGTGTGTCCTGAATGCGGCTGTATTTTTTTACGTTTACACGAAATGGGTACACGCTGAGATTTCATGCGACATCAGTTCATGAAAAAGACAATAAACACGACGCGCAAGAAATGTGACGTGGTGTGTTAACATAATTAATTACACCATTATCAGACGGGCGCGCCGGCAACTTTGAGCGGCTGCAATTTGCGATGGACGATAAAGAGCAAAATTGACTGTTACTATTTAGGAAGTTCGAAGACTGGGAACTTAAAACTTGTAAACATGCATTCGATGTACTTTGGAAAATTGGACGGAAAGCTGTTCGCTCGGGAGGGCGCGCAGGCCGCTCAGTGCTCACCCTCGAGAAAACGATGCCTAAAAGTCATTCTACACTTTTTTCTCCCGCCCGGCCCGCCGGCGGAGGAAGGGGGGCGAGGCGCTTTATAGGGAAATGAAAGTTTTCGGGGGAAAAATCAATATTTAAGTAACACGCCGGGTAAGTGTTCGCCACGGCGTATATATGACAAGATGCTTCAGTTTGCCGGCCTATATTTCATCCCTGCTGCCGCCGCCGGAGTCGCCCGCCGTCGCGCTTCCTCGCTCGCGCCCCGCGCGATATGAAGTGGATACAAAGTGGCGGATGAGCGACGCGCGCCGCTCGCCGAGGGTGGCAGCCGCTGCTCGACGCTATTTGCCCTCTCTCGATAAACACCACCGCGCGACTATTCTCCAATTCCGCCAATAACTCCCAAGTGTTGTTACAGTTCCAATATGGGAATGATGCGAACTTATTTCGATGCGCAAATAAAGCGCGAGGAAAAGAATGAAAGCAAACTTTGCGACGCGCTGGCGCTGAAGATTTCGACGAACGCATAATTGATGAGGGCGTTGCGCGTTGTTGCGATTAGTTGCACATCGCGTAATTATTTATCGCGCGCGGCGACAACGAAAGGCGGCGGCGCCTTTAATTCATAAAAATTACGACCGACTAAGAGCAACGAACCGTTCAAATCCTAATTTATCTTCGCAAGGCGCGCGCGATGAATAAAGCCGCGTGTGGAGGGGCGGCGTCGCGACGGCTTCCCTTCGCAATTGATGAATAATCAATTACGTGTTTTACAAGCGCCTGAGACAGCGGTGGGCGTTAGTTCAGGTGGCGAAGGCGCCGGTCACAATTGAATCCTTACATCATTGACAAGACGATTTAACAGTGTGAATTTAAATGCGTTTCTTTTTTCATCAAGCAGGAAACGCAGGAAAGTAAAAATTTGTCAACACAATCTTGATACGTCTGTTAGCATCCGGGGGGTTGTTAGGCGCCCGCCCGTTTTTTTTACGCCGCAAAGTTTTCGGCGGGCGCAGAGCGAGAGCGCAACCAAAGTCAATTTTATCAATTTAAAATCAACGCACAACGTCGTCGGAGTTATCCGGCCGTTCAATCGGCCGCTTTTCATTCATGGCGCGACGCAATCGCTAGTTAAGGGGACGCTTAAAACTTTCGACAGGATAAGGCCCTCTTCGAGGCGGGGCCGCTGGCTGAGGAAAGGGTCGGAGTGCGGAGAGGGGGCTATTTCCCAATCAGTAAATCAAGATCGCGCGGCGCGCAGCGCGTTGTGCTTTTAAATTCGGCGCAAAGCTTTTGACAGGCAGGCAGGGATAATATACCGCTGAGACGCGCGCGGCGGACATTCGCACGAAATTTGCGGATCAAATTCGCGGCGGGCGCATAGATCATGTTTACACCATCTCCAGAAATCGGTAATATACTGGCGCGCAGGCACATGGCGTTCACGGACCATTCAAAACTGCTTGCCGAAGAAGAGGGTGGGGGAAAAGGGAAATTTACGACCATCAAGCCCATCACCTCATAGGCATACGCATAGGCATAGGCATAGTTATAGTCATATCTTCTCATATCGATTTAGATTTCGCACAAAAAGGAGGATTCCGGTGCAATGAATTGTCCTTTGTTTCTTTTGTTTTTTTTTGGGAGTGGGGGAGTGGGGGAAGACGTTGATGGACGAGTGCTCTGACCGGCGTGCAGCTTCACGGAGCACCTACGATTTATCATCCTAGGGATGCGGAGAGGGCAGCTCTTTAAGGACGCGTCAAGATAAGGATGTAAACATTACGCGGCTGGAACAATGCGAGATGTTAACTGCGCGTCACCCCTTTGACGGAGAGGGGCCCTAACTTGCGACTTTGATGTGCAAATAAGACAAGACCGGCACTGTCGCGCTTGCATCATTAGAAGGGGAAGTGCCCAGAGATGCAAGGCGTGTAGTAGTGAGTTCTTTTCCATTTTGGACAAGTTCAAGGTCATGTAACACGAGACGAGCAAGGGGTGTTTTCTCATATTTACATACTTATTAGGTACGTTTGTTGGGTCTGTTGGATTTGTTGGATTTGTTGGATGTGTTGGATGTGTTGGATGTGTTGGGTTTGTTGCGTTCTTTGGGAAGAGAAGGCTCGAGCTTGTGTACGATTATTTCACGCTCGCTGCGCTTCGTTATTTTCTCTCTCTCCTCGATGCTGTTGCCGGCAATTCCACACCTTCTTCGCACCGCCGCCGCCGCCGCCGCCGTCTCCGACCCCTTTTAATACGGCTCCACGCGCCCGAGCACCACCACCGCTACATTTGAAATATTATGCCTTATTATCATATTAATAGGCGAGGAAGCCTCTCGGATGACAGTTGAAAATGCGACCTGACACCCGCCCTGGCTGGGCTCCACCACAGCGGTAATTAAAATGCAGCCTCGTAAAACAAGCCACACTGGCGCTGGCCCCGCCCGGAAGGAAGCCTTCGAAAAATAGCGCACAAAATCAAACAGAAGCAAAATATTTGCAAAGTCCTCCACAGCGCCCGCCGCTTCGCAACTCCTTCACGACGCGCCGCGCCGCGCCGGGAGAGAAGTAAATACTGAATACCGAGGCGTGCGTTGGCGAAGTTTGTCTGCGAGCAACTACAACTTGTTTGTTCAGTTTTCTCCCGGCTGAGTTTATAGTGACTTAGTTGTGTACGGCCTGGTAGCGGCGAAGGCGCCGGGGCGACGATGAGCCGGCGTGCAAAATTGAATTATTCAAGGAGTAACTAAGATGGTAACTTGGCTAATTAAGCATGGATCCCGCGGGAGTGACGCGTGTATGCGCATTCCTTAATAAATATTTTAATTCACTTACGCCGTTGGTTTAGCCAGGCGCTTGTCCCGCGGGAGGCGCGCGAAAGTTGAAGGCGCGCACCAACTTGCTATTAATTTGCAACATTACACCGATGGCAGGCATTGGTTACTGATTACACTTGCCAAACAAAATTTAAAGTTGGCGGGCTGCACCCATGGGACAGCCTCCGCCTTCGTGTCTCAGTCGCCCACCTTCGCTTTTGAGTGTGAAGCGGTGTTTAATGGCGGACCTGTGGAGGAGATGTAGAGCTGGGTAATGGTTGAGGTTAAGCGTAGATTCGCACCTAATTATTTATCTAGTTAATCGATAAGACAACGATCGAGACGCCCGCGCCACCCGACAATTCATTATCGTCTCGTGTTCTATCGCTGGCGTAGAAGCACCTCAAGATCTTTGGTGCTCGCTGCGCAATTTCCTCCACCCCTCCATTGAAGATGCGGCGATACGAGCATGGCTCTATCTTTTGTGGGTCAGGATACGCGGAGCTTTGAGCAGATCGAGAAGCGTCTCGGCAAGGCAAGGCGAAAGCCGTCGTCGTAATTAACGTGTCATGTCTCCGGTCGGAATGCGCATCATATTTTCGCGCGCGGCGCTTGGCGGGCGGGCGGGGAAGTGAATAAAATAAACAAAGACGCGCGGAGGGCTGGCACTATCTCGCCCGGCGCAATCCACCTCGCAAATGCCCTAAGAATTGAAATGGGGCTCATTTGCATGTCTTAATGAGCATCTTTGCGCGCGAAGCACGCACCGCCCCCCAGCCCTTCTTCGTGGCCAGACGGCGGGCGGCGGCGGCGAGTCGTTTCAACAACTCACTTTTATCCGGCGCGGCTAAATATCGCGGAAAGACAAATCATGCGTTCGTCGCCATTGTCGCAGCCCCCCCCAGCACGCCGCACCGCGGCGGATATCGCCGCGACGTGGTCCGCCGACAATGGTACACAGTGGCGTCCGCCCACCCTCCTAGAAGATGCGAAAATGCGGCGGCGCGGGTTATTCATGTGTTGTTCGTGTTTTATGAATGAGCCATTTGTAAGGCGCGCACGTTCGGCGTGTGCCGCCGCGAGATCAAGCTTATACAGCTCCATTGCGCCCCCCTTCCCCCCCTGACTCCCCTTCGCACTGCAAGCACCTTGGTAGTAAGCCTCCACGGGAGATGTGCCAAGGTGGCAGGTGCATTCATATACGCGCACGCTCCACACCCTGATCCATACGAAAACATATCCGAAAAGTTAATTTGAGGTTAACTCAGTGCATGATAAACTATGGGCAAGCGAAAGTACAAAGTGCTACTGACACGCGGACATTTTAATTAGTCGCGCGTGAAAAACGACCCTTTGAGGCCCGCTTTTAATTTCGCTGCGCCGCGATGATCAATTCCTAGTTGTAATGTTTTAATATTGCGATTCTTCCCTTGGGTCTCGCTGCGCGGCGCTTTGTTGAAGCACGCCTATGCGGAAATAAATAGCCGATGGTGCCACGAGTGCGAACGCGAACGCCGAAAAGGTTTTAGCATTTTGGCGGGCGGCAAACGAGCGTTTTCACTTTCCGGACCGTCCCACTAAAGTCGCCGGGAATGAAATATAGGAAATAAAACAACGTGCGTGCGGTGCGCTGCGGTGCGGTCTGGACTAGGGGGGAGTGCGCGGCTAGATGGCTATTGATTTGTCGGACACGCGTCACATGTGTAGATTACACGCGGCGCACGTGAGATGAGCGCCCACCGCCGGAAAAAGAAATTGCCGGAATGAATAATCCATGCGCCATTAGAAGAAGCCCGCGACACGTTTGCGTGATGCACCCACGCATCCACGCGACCCACCCTCATGTTTTCTAATTGATGTCCACCGTCATGTCATGTCTCATGTCTCATGTCGCAAACAGGTGTGCGGACAGTGCGGTGTGCACCTGGGACCCTGGGACTAGTCGAGTTTCTTATTCCATTAAGCAAAGCATAAAAGGCGCGCTCGTAAAAAACAATACGAGAGGTGGTACGGCGATGGATATAAAGTAACCCTATCGAGAGGCACTCCTGGCGGCGCGGCGCGGCGTGTGATATAAATAAAAAGTTGTGACAGGCGGTGAATTTCGATTTCTTATGCTGCGCTGGCCAAGGCGATGGCTTTGTGGTCGCGGCGCGATAAGAACCTCTCTCTCACCCCCCCACCACCACCATTTTTCCAATGTCTCGTCACGTATCAAATTCGCCGACACTCCTCGGAGGGTCGGCGCGAAGGTATCCGCCGCATTAGCCGCGCAATTCGTTTCCATCAGGCTCATCCCATCTCAACACTTGACTACTTCGACCGTACTAACAGATCTTCAGCGCGGATCAACTTGTTATCGTGACGCGCCCACCGACCGACCGGCGCGGCGCGCAGATGGATTATCTATGTTTTTCTTATTTTTCACGCGCCCGAAAATTAGCCCCCTGCCCGTCGGAAAACACAGCGACCCAATTTTCGACCGGGCGAAAAAAATGTGATCATTTGCGGAGTGACTCGAAGGTCGGGCACCAAATAGTGATTTGATGATCGGGCGCCCCCCGCACACGATTGACTGATCGACTGATTGCCCACGACTCCCGCGAGAATTCTAAACCGCCATTCAACACACGGCCGCCGTCGTTGTAGATTGGCGACCGCGCGCCGCTTTTGTTAACTTTTATTGGATTCCCGCCGCTTGCAATGTGGATTCGTTAAAGTCGCATTGCTTTCGCGACGTGTTTCCTTCCACCTTTTGCTTTTTTTTGCGCTGGGCTTCTCTGGGACGCAGGCCGCATTCAGCGTCCTAGGTACGTGCGTCGGTTGTACGCTTTGCCATTAGACACATTTGGCAACTGCTTCCGATTGTGCGGCGCGCTAAATTCGAAAGAAATCATTTGATCAGGTCTCAATACCGCTCTCAAAACTGCTGTGCGACTGTGGGACTGTTGGCTGCGGGCTGGCAGATGAATCAAACGCGTATTTGTTTTTGTCCTCCGCTGCGTAAAGGCAAACATTTTGAGCGTTATTAATGCGCGCGTGGTCGCACGTCCGATAAATCATTGCGCGGCTCTTCGCTGCGGGTGTGGGCGGGCAGTGGGGGGAGGAGAGGATGGACCTGGAATATTTCTCATATATCAATCATAAATATATGCTTACATTTATAACAGCGGAGGGCGCCAGCGCTGGTCAAAGTTAATCGGGATGATATATTTTTGCGTCACAACCCGCGCCGACCTCCACCTCCCACCACCGGCCACGCAAATGCTTGCCAACGCATAGCTTTATCAATCAAAATAGTGCTGCGGACGCTGTGACGCAAATGTGAAATTGCCGGCAGCGTTACCTGCCGAACTGAAACCGCATTTTCACGTGCAACACGCAAAATCACTGAATCGTAGGGGCGCATTTCGGCCGCGCCATGTATTCGCGCTAAACGCGTTTGTGCCGCGTTTAATTTTGAATGCGCAGCGTTGTCAGGTCGAAGCCGCGCGGCGTGCATACGAGCATACGACGCAGCGGCGCAGAAGCATCACCAAGGGCAGATAAATAATTTAATTTTCTTTATTTCGTTCGTTTGTCCGGCGTGTTCCGGGGGATGTTGTGCGAGTTGTCCGAGCGCGAGTTTTACGTATGCGCCCGCATGCGGGACGGCATTTTATAGTTCCGCAAACCCACCCCCCCGTAAACCTTAAACCCAAAAGCTTTCTCTGCCACATGCACAGACACACACGCACACACGCATTCCAACCCGGAGGGGTGGTTGTGGTCCTGAGGCCTGACCAAGGCGCGCGGTCAGTGCCGGACGTAATAAAGCTATAAGACGGAAGTGGCGGTGGTAAACGACCGTAAATCTTCGCCCCTTCCCGCCACCCCTCCTCCTTTCTCAAAAAAGCTTCGCCGTCTGCATTCGGCATGCCGCGCGCGGCGACGCGTCAAAGCCAAGGCTCTTTACTTTAAAGCGTCTATTGTTTTAATCAAAAGTCAAAACTGCGGCCGAAAACGCTAAAAACACTAAAAATCCAATTTGCTCCCAAGATTCCCCGGTAATGCTCGCCGAGTTGCGATTCTTCTCGTTTGTGCGCAGCGTCCTCGCGTCACTGCGGCACGTTTAAATAATGTAACCGGAGTAATTTTTACCTGTCCGCCGCTGTCTGTTCCGGCTGGCGGGCGCCGCGCGCCCGGGAAATTTACGCGCGCGCAAAGTTGGCTTATTTAATTTTATGGGAATTTGAGAAGTTGTAAAACAAAAAGAAAGAATAAATTAGGGGGAACAATACCGCCGCTGCTGGCTGGCACTGCGCCGCCGCCCGTCGACGAAAAAGAAATTTATATATTGTTTGAGAGCGGTTTGGGGGAGGTGGGCTGAGAGTGGGCACGAGATGGAAGTTTTTCCGGACGGGCGGGAAAGATTTATTCAAATCGCGCGACAGTTTTAAGCCGTTCTGCGGGCTCATCTTCGCCGACATCGACGCCCGAGCTAAAACAAACGTTTGCGTTATTTAACTCTGTCTCTCTGGCTCTGGCTCTGGCTCGCTGCGCTGCTCAAATCATGCGACCACAGCCGCCGCAGCGCGCAAATAATAATAATCATTGTCTCACCACCAGGCTGCTGCTTGTTTTTCCTTGCTTGGACGGAGGGGGAGACGAAATGAAATTTTGATCGTTCTGCGCGGCGATACTGACTTTTAGCAATTGTAGGGGGTGGGGGAGGGGGTGGGCAGGAGTGTGGATGAGGCAGGGAATATTCGGCCGGCTGACGCGCCGCGCCGCGCCGGAACAACTGTTGCACTGCGGTCAAGTGACGCTTCGCTACCCTTTTGATGCGGCTGGCG
>JAODGB020001808.1:0-13148 GCA_027574905.2 Earota dentata | reverse complement strand
TCGCACTCGTCGTGCCTGAGGGAGCATTCCTTGCCCTTCCAGCCCGGATTACACTGGCATTCGCCGTTGATGTATTCGCCGCGTTGGCTGCACAACACTGGGCAGACACCTGAGAGGAAACACATGGAACATGCGATTAATACACAGAGGAAGGAAGTACAGTAAGCAAGCATCGTTCCAGTATTAAAACGAGCCATTAGTGCAAAGTTAAAAGGTTGTCGGACGCTTACTCTCGCTACAGTCGTCACCACCGAAACCAGGATTGCATTGGCAGTGGCCCATCAGGCACTCTCCCTTGCCGCTGCAGCCGTTCGGGCAGTTGTGCGTCATGTCGTCGGCAATCACTGCAATGAAGGTCACCTCCTGTGGATCGCCATCATCGTTGTACAGCGAGAGGAACCAATGGCCCTGTTCCATGTAATGCGTGACCTCCTTCTTGACTGAAGACTAGAACACCATCAAACCAGTCAGTTGCTGCTTCAAGGACCTCCAAAATGAGACTTACATGTGACGCCCGGGTGGTTCTGGCTTTGAACCCGCTTAGGACTTCCAAAATGTGATACTGAGTATGGGTCGGAAGTGCATTTCGTCGACCGTAGACGCCGATGCTGGCACCGCGTGGAATATTGTAGTCGAACTTCACGTAGGCCGCTTCGGATTGATAGAATTGCATGTTCCAGTAGCCGTATGGTGGGATCTCCTTGGTGAGCCGTTGGCCGAGAGCGATTTGCGAAAATGTCGTTCCATCCGGCGGGAAGGATTGGGCAGGGAAAGTCCGCGCTCCTGAACACACAATATTAGTAGAGTTAGCGTTCTGTTATGAGAAGCCCAATTTGGAAAATCACTCATGATGCCGTTCATTTTCGGCGCATTTAAATGATTGCGTTTCAAAGTTAACTTCCTGATCAGTGATTTTCCGGTGGTTTGGTTTGATGTAAATGCAAATGCAAAGCGTGACAATCGATTTTTGCAAATTTGCCCGGCGTCCGCTGAATAAATAATGCGATTTTCATGTTTGGCGTCCGTATCGCGCGGTCGCTTGTTTACTGTTGACATTAACGTTATGCCGCGCGATTGCCAGAAATAGATACGGGATTTGCCGGAAAATGCGACCGTCGAACCGACGAGTGGAGTAGTCCAACTGCTGGCAACAATTGTTTGTCGCCGCTGGTCGTTTTTGCGCATTTAATAATTCCTGATTTATACGTCTGCGTCTGAACGCGATTCTCTTGGCTGCCAATAACACGCCGTCCGCCGTCGAGTGCCCAAAGTTATCGACTGCGCCCCGGTGCGGTATTGGTAATGTGCCAGAATATCAATATTGTCAGATTATTTCAATAAATTCGCGTAATCGGCGAAATGTTAATTTGAAGCGCGCGACCGCCCAGATAACGCCGAACAAATTGCGGAAAAACGCGGTGAAATACGATCGTTAACCATCGCCAACCCCCAACGCCGCATCGGGCAACGTTCCCGAAAGGGTGGTGGCGATTGCAGTGGCAAGTTACGAAATCCCACGGCTCGACTAACAGCGACAAATTTGATTTTAATATGTTGCGGAGCCGAAATGATTTGGAAAAAATCGTCACGCTATTCAACAATTACAAAATTCACTCGGCCCTCAATCCGATCCAAGGGATATCAAAAAATGATTTCCATTGATTTGAATCTAATTAATTTAACGAGCTACAAAACACGCTGGGAACTACAACATGCAAGGTGATTATCGCCGTGAACTAAAGCAAACGCATGCAAAATATTAGTTACCAGCCCAAAACGTTTATTGGGACAAAGGCTGTTGATGATGTCGATGAGAAGTGTGTTATTGTATATGTACAGCTTTCAGGTGGGTACCCTACCTTCTAGAATAAGTATTGTGGGTGTCGGTGGAGTTTTTTTGTTGTTATCTAAGCAACTTGAGGTTTCCGTTGTTTCTGAAAGTGTGGAAAGTGTCGTTTCCGTCGTAGGCTCCTCGGTCGAAATTGATGAAGTTACCGTTGACCAATTTTCCGAAGTCTCGGTCATAGTTTCTGCTGTGCTTGCTTCTGCTGTGCTTATTTCTGTGCTTGTTGATGAAATAGCGTCTTCACTTGTAGTGGAGTCGCTTTCTTCAATCAAAGCAAGTTTCAGTGTGCCGTTCTTTTCGCTACCTGCCTCAGTCAAATCCTCCTCAGAAGCAAAATAATTTGGATAATCCTCCTGGTCCGGATTTTCGCTAGGGGTTTCCGAATTCGCATCCGTCTCCATGCACGGACACGAGCACTGGCATTGCCCGCCATCCAATTCGGAGCTCTTTGCGATCGGATTTGCATTCACGCTCGCCTTCTCGACTTTTTCCAATTCACCGTGCGCGGGCGTGGGCTTTGCGGGCTGCGACAATGCAGCACTCTCCACTTTAGGGGGATTTTCCTCCACCAGCACAAGGTTCGGCTGCGCACCGTTCGTCGGCACCGACAGCGAGAGGATGTAGAGTGACTGAGGTGCGTGCGGATTAGCGTGATCCGGATCGGTGGCAATTGTGACGTTAACAAGCAGACGCGTAGACATCGTCTGCGGTAGCGTCTCCGCTGGTGCGGGTTGCAGATGAATTACATTCACATTAGTGGCGGATTCATTAGCATTAGTGGAATTAACGACGTCGTACCGCTCATCGAAGCCTTTTTCGGCTGCCTCGACTTTTGAAGCAGATGGCTGATTAATAAAAGCTTTTTCTGCATCGACATCGATATCTCCAGGGACTGCATGCTCGGGAGCAGCCAAATTGGAATCCGTTAATTCCTTTGATGTGGCTTGAACCATTTCATACACTTCATGATTCTTATTGTACATAATCCCCGAATTCAGTTCGTCCAAGTCGTAATCAAGTTTTGTATTATTGTAAGCACTTTGGGTATCTTTCTGATGTACTTTAACTATTTCAACCTCCTCGTCGATGGGACGAGCCTCATCATTCTGTTCATTAAGATCTAGAAGCTGGGACATGTCTTCATTCTTTGAGGAATTATACTGTATCTCTCCAGGGACATGAACCTCCTCTATAGTATTGGAGGTCACATCATCAAAGACAGTTTCCTCCGCTGTCGTATGTTCTACATAAGTGGTACTACCAGAATCTGTGACATCTGTGTCCCAGTTTTCTGTCATTGATTGTTGTTCTATGGTACTTCCCGAACTGACATCTTCAATGTTGTCCACAGTACTCGCGTCCTCTTCCCCGTAATGTGTTATATTTGCTGTTGTGTGGTTAGTCATAGTCACAGTAACAGTTTCGATGGTAGTTTGCACCTGCTCAGTGGTCGCACTGGTCACCTCGGTGGTTACCTCCACTGGCGGCTTACTACCATCGAAGCCCTGATCATGCAAAAATTGTGTGTGCGCTACTATAGTACTGGCATGCTGGGACTCGACACTGTCATGCTGAACACTGTTAACTTGTCTACGTTTGCGCCAAAATATCACATTACCTCCGGCACTGCCACCCGTTCCCGAATTGGTGCTGCTTGTGGCTGCTAGGCCGATGCTGGTCTGCGGCTTCGGCTTGGTCGATGTGGAGAGGTTCGTTTCGGAGGTGATCGTCTTCGACGCCGGACCTGGCAGGGCCTCCGCCGAAGGACTCTCGCCCACCAGGACCGTGCATGCCTTGGTGTTTTGATATGACCAGTTTAATAGACTCGATGCTGGAATTATAAATATTATTAGTATGCAAACTTGCAGAATGCTTGGGATTGTTTGTTCTTCTTACCTGAGATATAAGATAATGCCGCGGTGAGAACCACCGAGAGCATAATGAAGATGATCGCCGTGCACTTCCAGCTGCACTTCGACGCGAGGCCCTTGCGAAAGTGAAAGCGGTTGGCCGGCGGGAAGTGGCTGGAGTTGGGGCGGCGCAGATTGTTGCGGACGGGCAGGACGGGCACCGGCGTGCCGTAGGGCATGCCGGCGGCGGCGTTCTTCATGTCCTTGGAGGGGCTGCTGCACGACGAGTTCGACTTGTATTCCATCGTCGGATTCTTCGAGTGATCTGCGAGTGAACAGAGCGCCGAACGTAAATAACTTTCGCCTAATTGCATTCCGATGCGCATCTTAATTAAAAACAAACTATTCCCGAAGGAGCCTTGTAGGGGAGGCTTTCAAAGATTCCCTGCTGGAATCAAGTGGATGGAAAATTCGCGTCTTGATACTTAGATAGAGCAAAGTGAAATGTTATTAAATTTCTTAGCCTTGGACTCGGCGCCGGCAGTTGGAAGTGGATGTTTGCTTTGGTCTTGAGACGGCGCAACGCACCACGGCAGCGGCGGCGGGGCTTTATCAATCGGACGGGGCAATCGACTGATCGATTATTTACAGACCGAACGAGATGGCTTATGGACTCGCGCCCGGCCAATACAGCGTATATCAATCCACTTATTATTTCCATTAATAAATAAATAAAATAAAATTACATCCCAAGAGCAGTTGATCTCCCTTAGGAATAAAAACAGCCGAGGCGGACACGCGTTATCACGCTTCAGAGCACTTTATATACATGGGGCATAACAAAAACGCCACCAAAAATAAATCTTTAATCAGTGTTGACGGATTGATTGATTCACATCAGACGCAGATATTTGTGTTTCAAGTTTTCTACATGTCTTTTTTCCTCGGTGCCTTTAACGACTTGATTTAAGTCGGGGTCCAATTTCAGGTTGAGTGATTCTGGAAATGGTGGAAATGTCGAGGCGATGGAATGGTACAAACGACACGATTCCGAATGCGTCTGTCACCTCATTATATCTCCGGCGAGAGACGCCCTAAAACCGAGTTTGTGAGTCGTGTCCCACGCACATTTCGCTCCGAAGCGCAAGGGCCACACAAAACTAAACACAACTCGGCGTCATAAACAAGGCGGGCGACCGGAGCGGTCGTCGGCGATGCCGTAATTTATGTCCTGCGCACTCGGCGTCGACGATCCCGACCGCCGACGATGGGCTTATATGGAAATTTCAATAGAGATTAATCGCACACTTCAAATGTGATTTTAACGTACCGCCAATTATTCCGAAATATACAGGACAGTTACATTTGGTGTACAGTTAGAATTGCCTTTTAAGAACTTTAGGTTGACGCTTTTTCCGCTTGATATTAGTACTTATCTTTAAAACATCATGAATGAATGAATGGACAAAGAGTACAATTGAGAACGGATGCAATTCTTATCAATCGAGTCATACAGAATGTCCCATTTACCGAGGAATAAACAACACTAATATCGTCATCAATACCCTTGTCCGTATTATGTCATGTCATGACATAAACCTCCATTAAAGTTGTATTTTTGTTTCATGTCTGCTCTCGGCCCTATCCCAGCGCACGGAGTTATAATAACCGACATAAAAATTAAAAACGTTATCTCATCTTCTCTCTCCTCTCATCCAACACTCCACTTTTTCTTCCTCCATGCTGAAGTGCTCACTTTTCCTCCTCGAATGTACGAAAGTAACGTCTCGAGAGCTCGTAAAGTTCGGCTCTCCGCATAAGAGGGTGGGCCGTAAAGGCTGTAAACTTTGATTGATATATGATAAAGTGCGCTTTAAGGGCCTCGCTCCGTGGCTCGGCAACCTCGGCTGGCGACTGTAAAAATTAATTTTTAAGAGCCCCCAACGCACTTAAACTTATAGCATGCGCGGAGGAATGGAATTTTTGGGTAAACAGATATCCGTTTTCGGAAAACTCATTCTAGCTTGGAAATATTATCCCTCGTCAGAGAAAGAGAACAACCGTCAGCTTGCAGCAAGTTTTTGGGTAAAGTTTGAGAGTTTTTGATTTCGTCGCCAGATAACCGAACGCATATAATAAGTATTTGTTTTATGTCTTGTCGATAATTTTAATTTTTTTTCTCTTCTCAGAATACTTGCGATGCGAGTTTTGAGTTGCGGTCGGAAAATAACTTAATATTCCAGAGACTTGGAACAGTTGGTAGTCGACTGCAGTTGCGGGAAGCGTTTAGATAAAGTTGAGCAACTTTGTTGGCGACACCTACGCATCTGAAATTAATTATGTGTAACGGATGTTTAGTCATTGCTTGTTCCGAGAATCGAAGTTCACATCCATTTCTAATTTAACTGCGCATTAGCGCATTTCGGAAGTGATTATTGAACATTTCATCGCGCTGCCTCGTTTTTTCAGATTAAATCAGATGCAATCATGCAATTGCACAAATGTTCACAATCTATAATTTCGTTCGGCGAATCCGTGTAATTATGAGTGTTGTTCGTGTGCGTTGATTTGACGTGAACAGATTGAAACAGCATTCGAAACGTGGAAATAGGCTTTTTTCAGAGTCCTTGGTTGTTAACCGTCAGCGTGTAGCGCTGGCTGTCTGTTCGCTGGCAAACTATTAAATTAAAATCCCTCCGAAGGGTAAACAGCGTCAGCTGGAACACGGTGTGTTTGCTCTTCCTCTCTGCTGATGATGCGTGCGCGATGGACGAGTGCAATCACGACTGGGCGCAGTCGACGGGCTCGCCAACTGGGCAGGTAAAACACAGGGATACACCGAATGGCAGCAGAAATGAGTAAATTATGTAAGTGCCATAATTGCCAGACCTGGTTTTAAAATCAGTGCGCGTGGAAAGCACATTTACAGAGAACAACGAGAAGGAGTAATTTCGCACTTTGCAAGGAATTTTATGTACATATTCGCATTCCCACATGCAAAACGAACAGACTTCGCTGTAACAAGTTATTGTGAAATTACTTTAAAATAATTTTACATCGGTTTGCACTTTGAATTGCGCAAATGATTAATTTTAGCCGACATATTCTCAGATGTTCGCTTTCATATCACATTGTATGTACTATTGCATAGGATAGTTGGACATATAGACGACAGATGGCGCTCTATGTCCAATGTCTAAACTTCAAAGCCCCCTCTTCATCTGGTCCCTGCTTTTCTTCAACGTGTCTTCAACGGATTCCGGGCGTTTTCGGTCGTTCTGGCATTTTGTGCGTTCGATGTCGTTTCCCCTTGTTCTGATACATTTAATTCAGTGGTTTGGGGCGATGGATATGCTAGGCTGGAGGCTTCTGCTCCTTTGTGTACGTGTGGGTAAACTTATCAAGGCGGACGGAACACAAAAGCCCATTTATTAGCATATCTCCGCGAGCGCGCAGAGCGTCTCTAATTATAATCGTTATTTCCTTTATTTGTTCGCCATAATGTGCATTATATCAGCATCGCCTTCGATAATGAGTTGAATTACGATGATAATAAATAACTGCAATTAACACTATCGTGACGGGAGAGAAGAAAAAATAAAGAATACTAATTGGCTCCAGGAGAAGACACTCTTGACCAGATGGTTATAACATCATAACAAGTCCATATATTTTTACTTTCAAGAATAGTTAATGTGGACTTTAGCCAGAAACTACAGTGGATAGAGTATACTTAATGGTTGTAACGGCTGAACAAGGGACGCCATTTTAAAGTTTGATATTTTAGGGTAACTTCAGGGAGTTCCAAGGGATTTGGAAGATTTCTGAAATTTAGGAAGTCATTATCATGTGTTCTGTTAACTTGTGAGTGCACGGGGCGCATTATTTCCTCCTCGGACAGTCGGGACAGTCCGCACTGATTCTCACTGTGCGCACACTGAATGGCCCCCTAAATGACCCTAAATTAGAGAGCGTAATGTATCGAGAATTCGATTCCGATTGCAGTGCAAGTCCGGCATGTTCATGCGCGCGGCTGCCGCCAGTGATTCGGTTGATTTAGCCGTCCGAGTCGAGGGCCCCGTTAAAAGGGAGCCTCGGGCTTCGTTATATTGATCTCAATTATCGTAATAACCGATGTTATTACGATGTAATTTGCGCTAAACAAAACTGGAAATCCGATTCACTGGCAAAATCACACAATTTTGCAAATGTTCCTGCGCTGAAAACACGGGAAATAAACAAAATGAATCGAACAGCTTGCGAAGATGTTACAACATCGAAAATCAATGTTTCACTGATTGCATTTGCATCGCGCATACCAAATTTAGAAAAGTTTCAATTTACGCTCGAAATCGAACAATTACAAAACACATGTGCTGCATTCGAATCCCATCTAAGAATATAATTCCCGGTATATAATTTGATTTATGATTGAAATTGCCTCCCGATTGTGCTTCCCATTATGGTCCATCGTGGTGTTATGCGTGAAACTTGTTTGAGTTATTGAATACCCGAGCGCTGGAGCGTCTTTCAACACTCGCGCGGCGAAGTTCGCTCGCATCCACTCGAATTCACTCTCTTCACTCATATCGACATATAAAGCATGATAATAAATGTGTCGGCACCATTATCCGCACACATGCGCACATGCGCGCGGTACCTACGCCGAACGGAAAAGGTATGCCCACGGTGCGGCATGAAGTATGATGCATTCATCTCATTTGGTCTTCTCTGAGAGCGTTTGTTTGGTTTTTCAATGCAGAGGGTCCTCTTTACAGGGACGACCTGCTGTGGCAACCCAAAGCAAAGCACGCGAAGAGCCCCGCAACTACTCCTAAGCTGAGAAATAACACCGAACATATGGCGCGCTTCGGAGATTAAAAAATCCAGCTTCCTTCTTCAACCGCATAATGATCATGCGCTCCAGCTTCTTCTAGCGATAGTAACGATTACTGGTAGTCGTCTGTTCGAAAATAGCTTTAAAAGTTGAACGGTGGAGACCTATTGATGATAAATCGGTTTTGGTTTTGATTTTTTTTCTTTGAGCTTTTAGATGCGAAGCTCGAATTCGGTGATCATCTGTTTAAGGAATTTGGAGCCCTGAGTACCTGATGGTTCCTTTTGTGCGGATAGACGAGGAAAAAGCTGGCATTTTAAGAGGGATGCTTAACGCCAGAATCAAGTAGGGCAACAATTTAGCGACTAAACCCAGTGGTAGCTACCAGGTAGCTAAGTCCTTCCTTAGGGTGCAAAATTTTTGTAAGCCCTTAAATCATGAGTCTGTTGTTCGTAATTCTGCAAAGTTTTGAAGTCTTTTCACAATGCGTGTCACACATTAAAGTGCCTCGCCGAAATCCGAGACCGGTACAGTAAAAGCGTCCATAATCAGATGTCAGATAAAAATTTATTGCTAATGCTTTAAATGTTGTTTGGTAGGGTATGGTTTAGTTAGGATTTCTGAAAATTGCGAAATTTGATTTGTTCCTTACATTGTATGTGCTCGTACATATTCTCATGTTGCACATTGCTGCTGTAGTAATTCTCCTCGCAATTGCCATTGTAAAATGCCATGATTAGTCATTAATCCGAAAAAAGTTGGTTTCATTTGCACACAGTTGCCACCAGCACGAAATTCTTCAACTTTGTCACCACAGCACAACACAAATTTCGATAATTTTATTTCGCCACCAACAAACTCAAAAGTTAAACCAAAAATAAATGCGGGGTTACATCCCGGGCGGTCGCACGAAAAAGGTTTATCACGTTTCGCGTGTCATCGCGAATGGGGTTCGCGCTGCGTGGTGCAGAGTAGTGAGTTCTCTCGCATCGATCGCTGCCGCCGCTACTCGAATGAAGGCGCGCGCGTTCTGGTGCTGCCGGCGCGAGTGGCGGACGCTAACTGAAGAGCCACGGCGGCCCCGCCGGACGCCAACGCTATCGGCGAAGATAGCACGCCGACAGACGAAGAGCGCCCGAGTGAGAAGGCGACCGCGTTCGGGTAGCGCACTGAGCGAGAACTCGCACACGCGGCGCGAGAAGAAAGGGAACGCCAGACCGCCGGCGGTGGCTAGACGAGGAGCGCCGAAAGTGAAAGAACGTAGAATGGGTACGTAAATCCACCCGCGCTCGCCCGCACGCTTTGGCGCCTGCGCAGAGCTGCCGAGCGCGCGAGCTTTACAGATCCGCGAAGAAGACACACCGAAGCCGCGAGCTGTCAGAGCTCGTCTAGACATCTTCCAAGACGTATGTTTATCGAGGACTTTATCAATTAGAGAATTTTCAAATCTTGCATTAAAAGCTGCCTTGCAACGAGGAGATACCTATCAAGGGGTAGTATTTTTGCATGGGGTAATTTTAACTTACTTAATGTTCCTGTGGGTATGTACACATTGCCGGACGGCGTCCGAACGAGGCAGGAGGGCTCGAAGTCTTGACTAGGGTCGACGGGCGGCGCGCTGGCCAACCGGCCGTTGAGACGACTCATTGTGGGGTTGCGCGGCGGCACATCTGGCGGCCGGGCGGCGTTATCGAGCAAACAACCTGCAACAAATCCCAAAAATCCAATTTTAATCCAAGAACTTTCAATAAAACCTCACAGCACACCAGCAACTATCAGAAAACATCGATTAGGAACGCCTACACACATTTGAACCATTTTGGACTCGGCTCTTTATTTTCCCCACAAAAAAATACCCTCGGAAAAACTCTCACATGAAAGATGTACTCCTCATTAAAATAAAACGAAATAATGAACCTTATGGTGCGCGCCTGAACGCTCGAAAACCTTCTTTATCGTCGCACCACACGTTTGAAATCGAGTGTCGGTTCGTAGGCAGAGGATCAGAACAAAGAACTCGCCGATCGGGTTTACCTGCAGCGCGCGCGGGCAGCGAAGTAGCGGAGGAGCGAGGGACTCGCATGCAATATGGGCACAACCGGAACAAATCCGCCCGTAATTTTTTATCGTGCGCGCGATGCGCGTTCACAATCATCGATAATGATAGGGCTCGAGACGATAGGCGTTTACCGACCGACCAACCCATTCCATCGCACAAGCTGGGATGCCATAAGGTCCCAACAAATATGTTTCAGAAAAGATTATATTACCAGACGAATAAAAAGAACCTTCGTCCCTAGCTATACCTGTAGGGTTCTAAAAAAAAAATCGCAAATTAAGTTCGTGAAAAGTTAATATAATTAAGTGTCTTCTATTAGTCATCAGCAAAGAATGATGAACGAGGGAGACTGAAAGAATAAATATTAAAAAAGCGTATTCTGCCCAGCCCTCCCACTCGTTGCCTTTACTCATCCATTGTACTTGTGTGTCTTTTGGGAATTGTGGATTTCAACCTGACGATGGCGGTTGATGCAAGTTGAAATTAAGCTTGAGCTTTGCGAAGCTTTTTACCAAGTCTACACCGGGCGGCGAATTTTCGGGTGTTGTTTTATCGCGTCGAAAGTTGGCTGGGCTTTTTTCCGACCTTTTTCCCCGATGCTCATTGTTCGATTTCGGTTCGATACGGATGTTCTCTCGGCCTAACCCTCTTAATGGCTTAATGATAGGGTTGAGCGATTTCGGTGCGCGGCGCTCGCGCCCCGTTGGCCACATGTTCGGACTAATTACATTATTTTTTGCGCGCACCGAGAGAACGCCGATTACCCCCGCCGATTCCGCCGAGGGAGCGAAATTTAGCCTCTGCGCGCAAACGAGTCGAATAATGTTTGCGAACAATCCTAATAAAATAAAAACTTTCACTCATCAAACCGAAAAGGCTCCCACATCGATATTTGCAAGAATAATTTGCGCCGCGAAGAGGGTTATTAAAAGCACTGAGCATTATTTTTTCTGGTACCGGCTGCAATTAGAATTTTAAGTGTCGGGAAGCTTTTGCAGGTTTTTGGGGTGCTTTTGGTGCTTCTCGAATTTTAATTTTAGAGCCGCTCATAAACAAGACGCGCGCGTAAAGTCGGTGCCGACCGCGTGGCGGAGTGGTGGGGCGGAGGCGCGAAGGGATCGATGGAGGGCCCCGAGAGCGGAAGCGGAAATTGGAAATTTCACCCCGAGACGGCCGCCGAAAACCGAACGCCAAAGAAGCGCTACTTCCACTCTTGCTGCCACAAAAAAAAAGAACTACAACGAATAGGGAGTTAATGAAGAATAAGTTAACCGAAAAATGAAATTGTAGTCACAACTCACAACCCACAACATATATAAATTAAGCTCTATATTAGTGCCACGCCTTACTAAAGTTCATTAAAAATGTGAAAAAAGAATGTTTATTGGCTTTTGTTCATTGTTCGCCTATTAGTTGGCATTCCGTCAGTTGGCGATGTCAAATGAGGTTTCGGAGATGCGAACCAGAAACGATACAAAATGCAGCAGCGAGTCGAGGTCGGAGGGAAGCGACACGGGCACTGAACTTTCCGGCTGTCATAGCGATTAAGCAAGAGATTACCCGGTGAGACGGATAATCTGATTAACGATGAGCTTTTTTGTCTGCGTCCGCGCGCCGCATTTGTTAAAAACATTAAAACTTTCGAAACTACATTTTCCAAATTACACATGCAGAGGCTTTTTGGACACCTCGAAAGCATTACTAAACTCACTGGAAATCACCAAAAGTTCCAACTAATATATTCATGGCATGATTTATGCTTGATTTGAAACTGTGACTTTGAAATCTTGACTGCATATCAATATTAACAAACAAACAAACAAAGCGGAATGCAAATGATGTGCGTTCTGCGTTCTCAATGAACACAACAATGACGTATCATAAGGCGTTCGGTGGTTGCGTGGCTTCTTCACGGCTTCCTAAGTGCATCGGCGGTTGCGGCGGCCGGGCGATCACAATAATTCATAAGAATATTGCGATTTTATCTTGGCGAACGCAGCGCCTGGGCAGAGCGAACAAATAGCTGTGCGGCGCTCGGTAAATATAAGTGTATGATAAATTCGCTGATATCATTGGCGCCGTTAGACAATTTTAATGTTTCATGGAACAAGCGAGGCGAACGCCTCTGAAAGGCATTACTGACGGAGAACAATTCGTATGGCGCATGGAATACTTTACCAACAATTGCTGGAGACATCTGCGTAGGAGGCAGGCTGAATTATGCCCGATAAAATTGTGATTTCACATTTGGTTTGACAGGAAATATTGATTGACGAGCTTTGCGTCTGTTGCGGATCCTGCGGGAAGAACGTAGGTGTCGAATGAATGAAGTGCACGTGACGCCCCTTAGTCACGAATGTTTCATCATGCAATTATCAATGATGGGAAATTGTTGTTCGGAACTCTTCATGAATCGAGTGTGGATCTGTTACAGACCAACGTTACACAAACAAGTCCACATAAAATGGATGCATTGTAATTGCGTGTACTTACAAATGTACTCACAATTCAATAAAACCGTTACATATTTATATTTTTATTACCATCCATTATTAT
>JAODGB020001765.1:0-10698 GCA_027574905.2 Earota dentata | reverse complement strand
TTATTATATACACATTATTTATTAATTATTGCAGGTAAAAACGGTTTTCAAAACAATCTTTAGATTTTTTAAATAAAATAACATGAACATAATTCAAGCAAATCTAGGCAACTGCTTATACAAATTAGCCGCTTACATTGTATGTCCATACCAACATGGCGGACGCATGAGCGGGCGCTTTTCACAAGTTCTGCGCATCTCAGTTGGCGATATACGTTTATTATACATATATGGATATAGGGGACAAATTCCCGAATCCAAGGCCAATTCGCCACAAACTAAAATCGATGATTATTTTAAGAATTAAGTTTTTGTTGTATATTTTAATTTTTACTATATTTATGAATGTACAATCTTGTATCATTAAACTTCTATTTCATTTTGAATTCGAAATTCTAACAATTCTCAAGTCATCTGTTTTTTTGAGGTTATGTAGGTCACATTATGAAATAGTGGAAGATTGGATATAGTGGACAAATGTCCGCCCCTATTACACCGAAAATGACCTGATGGAAATTCGTGAATCGCTGGCCAACTTGCAGAAGGCGTTTAAGGCGCAAGCCGGCAAGGCGGCGCAGATGAAGCAGAATATGGCGCAAGCACCAAGTCGGAGTGGCGCAAAAGTAAACGAAAACCGCATGATAGAGCAGAATACGTTTGCGGTCGCAAAGGATTGGACCACGAAGATAACCGAGTAGCAGCAAAAACAGAAACCCGATGTCCATTTTGATGATAATATCATGTTACTTGAGAACTCCGATTAGCCAAGTGCAAAGCGCATCGATCGTTTCGTATCAATTTTCAAAGCAAAATGGTTATCTGGCGCTGCATAAACTTGAAGTGCGCGACCATGTTTGCAATAAATAACGCGTGTTTATAAATAGTGTTTGGATCGGTATGCTAATGGCAGCGCTATCAGAAGCGCGAAATGCGAAATACATATATTCATATGTTGTTACCAAACACTTCAATAATGTAGAGTGCGTGCGGGGAGCAATTTCTCATCGTGTTTATTGTAATTTTTTTCAGCGATTATTATCGTCGCGGCAAATACGAAACGGGTAATCAATTAAACAAGCACGCTATTAACTTGTCCAAACGTTGAATTATTGAGTCTCATTACTGGCCGGCGACACAATGCGACAACGCAGATGCTGTTCGTTTTCAATTAAAAGTATTGCTTCTGTCGGTCAGCGGTTCTGCAGCCTCATTATGTGAGAGCCTTGCGCATACACTGCGTCAATATTGACAAATATGCATGCGCTCGGACATTAGGGAGGGTGGTGAGCGGATAATCGCGCTTAACCTCGTTATGGCGCTGCGTGGATAATAATCAATGTTTAGGTAGCGCGCCGCGCGCGGTTTTTCTTGGCTTGCATGATTATGATGGGATTAATTTCGTATTTCGATGCGTATTTCCGAGCGGAAATACTATCGGCACGTGGCTGAATGCGGCGCGCGAACCGCGTGTATGGCAGGGCGGCTGTGCGTGCCATCGGAGCCCGGAGATGATGCGACCCTATGATCAGCGCAACCGAAACGCTTGCGTCCACGCGCACGCTCTGCGCGAGATGCGCTCCTTCGACATCCGCTGGCCTCCTCTCGCTCGGCGAGCTAGTGAGCGCGTGCCTGGCGGTTTGCGCGCACGGCAAACATTCAAATCAAACAAAAAACAATCGTAAACTACAACAAAAGCGAGGTAACCGACACGGGCGACGATCGCCGATTGTTGGCAAACGCGCCGCGATTGTAGCCAAACGTGCCGCGAATTTCGCGCGCCATTACAGCCGATTTCGAGCACGCGAGTCGACATCCAACACTCAACGCCCAACGCTCAAATGGCACGAGATGCGCATTCGGCCAGTACGCAGTGAGCATCCGCATCGGCGCCTACCTGGTCACCCCGTCCGCTCGGCATCGGTGGACTTCCCCCCTTGGGCTCGGCGCGCACAGGTAAAAAGCCCTTTGAATATCGAGTGCAGGCGCACTTCGGACTTGTTTCGCCTTCTGATAAAACGGGCTTTATTCAAATCATGCCGATGTGATAAGTAGGTACTTTGCCGTTTTACTATCAGCGCCGCGCAGTTTCAATTATGCTAAAAAGTGCGGAATGTTATGCTTATTGGTCGTTATATACATTGTTCGATAAAAATTATTGATAAGTTCGCAGAAAATGTGCGAACGCAGCAGTTACAATGGAATTGCTGTTAAAACACGCGCTTTTCAAGGAGAACGAGTACAATATTTGGTTAATTGCGTGCGATGAGTGTTTCTTGGTTTTGAACTTTAGCGTTCTTGAACTCTGTTTGGTTATGAACTAACGTCGGATTAAAGGCTGAGAGAGAACGAATAACTAGATTTTAGATTTATAGTATTTTGCAAGTTCGACCAAACATTTAAGTAGCAATGCTGATCCTTGAATCAAGAGGCAATAAAAGTTTGCTCCCAAATCAAACACAGATCGGCGTCATGGCCTCATGGTAAGAACGTGAAGCGGCGACAATTGCCCGAAGTTAACGCAATCAAAGTTTGTTGCACACAAATATAGGCGGCGCGGGCCGCGCGCTTCAATTGAGACTAATTAGCGGCGCTTGCGTTTCAGATAAATTTCAATTTGCAGCGGCAGCTTAGCGGCCTAAGCCTTTTATTGCGGCGAGATGAGCCTGCTGGCTGATAAGCACCGGCGCGGGCGCGCGCCGACCATCGTCGCCCTGCAGGCGCCCACGAACGGCGACAGCAAGCGCGTGTACGTCTTCGAGGCGGACGGCAAGGACCCGGACCTGGAGATCGACATGGCGGCCGCGGTCGCATCCAGGCGGCGCGAGATCCTGCAATGCCTCTGCTGTGAGTATCTTCCGCCCTCCGGGCTCGCTGTGCTAACGGGGCTGCCCTTCCATGCCCACTAGGTATGCTGGCGACCTTCAGCTTCGGCATCATGCTGGGCTGGCCCTCGCCGACGTATCCGCTCCTGCTGGACCCCATCTACACGACGTACCCGTTCGACCCGGTCGGCAACTTCAGCATTCCCAGCGAGCCAGCGGCGCCGGCGCGCGGGCCCTTCACCGTCACGCTGGTGCAGAGCCCGCTCATCGCCGGCCTGCTGATGATCGGCGTCATCGTCGCCACGCCCTTCTCCTCGCGCGCGTACACGATCAACTCGATCAAGCACGGGCTGCTCGTCGCCCTGCTCGCGATGACCATCGGCTGGATCATCATGTGGCAGGCGGCGAACATCTTCCACCTGCTGGTCAGCCGGTTCATCATCGGCCTGGGCAACGGCTACGCGGTGGGCCAGATTAAGCTCTACATCCACCACTCGGCGCTGACGCCGTGGCACCAGGCGCTGATGGTGAAGATGATCAACATTATGATGCTCGCGGGCCTCACCTGCGCGTACGTCATGGGCATCTGGCTGGACTTCGAGGGCTTCGCCGTCGTCGCCTTGGTGATCACGGCCGCGTGCTACCTTGCCACCTATTTCATGCCGCTGGGGCACTTGGGCGATGGCAACATTGAGCTGGAGCAGGAGCAGGAAGCGACCGCGGCGAGCCAAGCGAATCAAGGCGTCTTTGCGTTATTTAAAACGGCGCGCGTGAAGCGCTCGACCTGGCTGCTGATTGCGCTTACCTTTGTCCAGCAGTTTTCCGGCGCGCCGGCCACCGTCGTGTACTCGCAGGTGCTGCTGCTTAACTTGGGCATACCGCCGCCCGCGGTGGCGGTGTGCGCCCTCGTCTACCTGCTCGTCTACGTGGCGGCGTACATCGTCGGCATGTTTTATTTGTGCAGCTTCTCCCACGCGCGCAAACGCCAGATCCTGCTGTTTTCGATCGTCGCGAGCATCCTGTCGCTGGCCTTCATCATCCTCATCATTCGCCTGAACCTGCGCGCGCACGACGTGTACGTGCCGCTGGCGGGCATGTGCATGTACGCCTTCTTCTACGGCCTCGGCCTGGGCACCATTCCGAACACCTACGTGGAGCACCTCTTCGACGCCGAGTGGCGGCCGCGCGCCGCCGAGCTGCAGCTGATGTGCTTCTCCGGCTTCGCCGTCATCATCACCAAGCTGCTGCAGGTGTTCTTCGGCGAGTTCCCGCTGGAGTACGTCTTCGTGCTGTTCCTGAGCGTCGCCAGCGCCGGCCTGGCCTTCGTCCTGCTCTGCCTGCCCAGCAAGCGCCGCTAGCGGCCGCCGCAAGCGCATCCATCATTATTTATGGCCAGCGTTCCGTATTACCTTCGTCATGTTTATGAGCGCTGCCGCTGTGTTGATTGATTATGCCCATCGATTGCCTTAATATATTGTACTTATTGCCACAAGCACCACACACATTCGCCGCGTTCTAATTAATAAAATGCGCAGGTATTTGCCAGCAGCACATTGCACGTGCGCGCGCCGCGCGCGGATAATTGAAAGATTGCGTGCGACTCCTTTGCGCGCGACCAGAATGAGAAACCTCTAATCGCTCCTAATGGAATTAGGCAAATGCTGAGTGACAGACGGCGATGGGCTCCAATGAAGGCCCGCTATTATTCGTCTCGTCCGCGCAGACGGACGGGCCCCCCGGGCGCGGCGGGCGCCGCGCGCGCACGCCGGCTGAGCGGCTCGGAGGCGAAGAGCAGGCAACCGCCGCGCGCGGCACGCCGCCGGCGCTCGCGGCATGCGCGAGCGCGCGCTCCTTATCTGCTCCTCTTCCCTATCCTCGGCGGACACCACTCGACCACCGCGGCGCGCCTGGAGGGGGAGGCGATCGACGAAAAATATATAATGCGCCGCTCGGACCTTAATTGAATCCAGTCCAGTCCGCCGCCCGCACCTCCAAGACGCTCCGCCCGCTCCGAGATCAGCACGCATCCGAAACGCACATTGTCAACGCGCACGATGACTGACCACACTTGCAAGCTGGGCCCCGTCCCCGAGGAGAAGCCCGTCGGCGTCGATGAGGTAAGAACCGGCGAGCCATAAGTGCTTTGCCCTTGTTTCCGGGTACTTATGGTTGTTTTTTTCTTTAAATAATCATTGACACTTGACCTACGCTCTCAGTAAGAAAGTGAGCGTCAAACTAGTCCTACCATTCTGATTGCTATCTGCGCCAAGTGACGAAATCGCGTTCGCTGCTTGCTTACGTTATTCTATGCGCGCAAATTTTCGAATTTATCATATTCGCGCCCGGGTTGACGACGTGCCAGTGGTCACGTCGCCCAGAGTGATAACAAACGCGAATAATCGACAACAAATGGGATAAACCAGTAGTTCGCCAGCATGGCGTTATGTAATGTTTGTTTTGTAATTCGATAACAGTCATTCACTTACTGATGACGATTGTATACCAGCGCGATAACGACGCATAATTTAGCTTTCTTTCGCCTTCGATCATGTTAAGCGCAGTAGCACGCGATAGCGCCGGCATTTGTAAACTTGAGTATCAATTTGCAAGTGACTCAACCGTGAAATATCGCCACCATTCGGACGGAAAACGTAATTACGGCGATGTGAATAGTTCGCGGCGTTCGTGCAAAAATTCGCATGCGCAGCAATTGTTCGCATTTTGGATTTTACGACGCTGCGTTGCAATGTGAGCGAATTATACCCAAACGCAATAGCAGAAAGTGCATTAAATATAATTTTAGACTTTTATTGTTCGCCCGACAAAGCGCAAGATGACGCAATCGGATGTGTGTCTCTTGAATGCTCATTGTCACGCTGACCTCGCACTGGCACCGGCTCACAATGCGCTTGCTCTTGCCTTTCGCAGCCGTCGCTGGGCTTCTCGCCGGTCGAGAGGAAGCTGCTGATCGAATCATGGAGGCTGGTTCAGCAGGACCTCACCGGCAACGGCATGGTCGTGCTGCTCAAGTAAGCAGCGCCTCGCAATGCGCGCCAAGCGCGATCAATTCGACAGCTTTGCTTGCAGCTTCTTCCGTGACTATCCGCACAACTTGAAGTACTTCCCGTTCCGCGACACCCCCATCGACGAGTTGGCCAGCGTGCCGCTGGTCAAGGTGCACGCCCACCGCGTCATGCAGGAGCTGTCGAGCGTCGTGGAGAACATCCAGAAGCCGCTGACCGTCGAGCACGCTCTCAAGCAAAACGCCGTCAATCATCGCAAGCGCAAGATCCACATTCAGGCATACGATGTGAGTATCATGAAGCGGGCCGAAAAGATGGCGCTGCTTGTCGCTGGCTCTGAAAATCTACCATCCGTTTTGTTTTGCAGGAGCTGCGCGCGTCCATCTTGAAGGCCCTGGCTGCCCAACTGGGCCCTGATGTCTTCACGGACACCGCTCGCTCCACTTGGGACAAGGCTCTGCGCATTATCCTCGGCGCCATCGTTGAGACCATGAACGACGGCAAATGCTATTGCCCGAAGTAAACTGGATATCGCACCACACGCGATGCACCGATGATACCATTGATACTATTAGGAACTCTATTCGATTCAGCACTTACACTTAGAATACTTACTCTCACCTGCATGAAACATATATTCTTTATCTCTTTATAATGTACTGATATTGTACATCACATCAAGCGCACATGATAATAATAAATAATGTTTTTAACACACTAGTTGACGTTGACAGCGTATGGAATTTGAGACATTGATCTAAATATTTGCCGCGATTTGGCATCGAGTGCGCATTTCGAAATCGTTTTTCTCGTTTTTGCAAGTGTAAAGTGTAAAGTGTAAACAGAAATTGTAATGGGCAACAAGACCGGCAAGAAGGCCACGTTCGGCCTGACCCCGCAGGAGAAGAAAATCATTCGCGAGTCGTGGAAGAGCGTCCGGAAGGATTTGGGCCGGAATGGCCTGGTCATCTTTATCATGTAGAAATGCGCCACTTCCCAAATCAATTCTATAGAGTGCTAATGCGAGCGAACTGTTTTTGCTTATAGCTTCTTCCGCGATTATCCCCATAATCTCAAGTACTTCCCGTTCAAAGCGGAGCGCCTGGAGGACCTGGAGCGCGAGCCGCTGGTGAAGCTGCACGCGCTGCGCGTGATGCGCGAGCTGAACAACTGCGTGGAGAACATGGACAGGCAGGAGACGCTGCTATACGCGCTGCGCCAGAACGCGCTCAGCCATCGCAAGCGCGCGATCCATCGCGCCGCCTACGATGTGCGTGCCAACGAGCAAGCGCTCGCGAAGCGTGCGCCAACCCAACCTCTAATCCCGATATTCTCAATCATGCCTTTCAGGAGCTGCGCGTCTCCATACTGAAGGGGCTCGCCAATCAGCTGGGCCCGCACAAGTTCAAGCCGGAGGCGGACATGGCGTGGGACAAGGCGCTGCGCGTGATCTTCCAGGTGATCACCGACATCAACGACGAGAAGAAGTGCACCTGCCCGCCGCCGACGCGCGCGAACCCCTACTACGACGTGGACGCCACCGGCGCGAGCACCTCCGGCGCCAAGCAGTGATCGAACGCATGCATTTCGCACCAAATTCATTGTCATTTACGATAAATTTACAAAATTAAATAGTGGCTGAAATCTCGTGTGGGTTGTGTGTAGATACTTCGGACGCTAGTGCGGCTTGATCGTCCGCAGCCACACTTTGACGTCGCGCGTGTCATTGCCGAATGTCTGCCCGAAGCGGTACGCGCCGCCGGGAATGTGTCCGGCGTAATGCGGCAGCATGCCCATGGTGCTGAGGTAGATCGGGGGCGTTTGGTTCACCATCGGCAGGACGGGCGGCGAGCGCATCGCGGGCGTCCACTCGGTGCCGAGGCGGGAGCGATAGCTGGCCAGGAAGTGATGCCGGCGGAAGCTCGATGGTTCCATGCTCACCTTCCCGAAGCTGGAGAAGTACAAGCTGCGCTGGTTGTTGTATCCTGTGCGAATAAAGCATGATATAGCGATCACGTCTTAAATCGGGATGTGCTTACTGTAGCGCTCCGCGCGGCCGTACGCGCTTTCCATCGGGCTGTACGTGTGCACCATTGCGAGGAAGCGCTGCTGTCCTAGAAAGAAATAATTTCGGGGCTGAGAACGCTTGTAATGATTTTACAAAATAATGCTTGATTGTGTGCAATTTCAAGATGTGACTGGAGCGACGGGAGACGATAAACGACAATGTCATTGAGTGGTGTAGGCATTTGACATTTGTTACTACGCATTTGGGGTCAACATGAAATAATTATTCATTGGTTGAGAACAAATTGATTTTATTTACTACGCTAGTGTGGACTGTGCTGTTTAACAAAAGTCAAATGAACGTTTGCGCGTCCCGCGTATACATTGTATATTTGGTTGCATACCATCTATCCCCTTTGTAGCCTTTGCTGCTCGCTTTATTACAGTCTGTCAGGACCATCGCTCATTGCAATCACATTTTTGAGCATTCAGAACATAATTAAGATATCTTCATAATAAAAACTTACTTAAGTACGAATTGATGTAAACGTTTTAGCATTATCATAATAAGTAATAGTCATAAAGTTTTCACAATAAGAAATATTATGCATAATAAAATTTAAATTAGATACCCGAGTTCAAAAATCAACAAATATGCTAACCACGACGAAATGGTTTTGTGTAGGACGTGTAGGTGTAGAGTTGTAGACTAAAAGATAAAAATCTGTTTTATCTTGTTTCATAACCAAAAATCCATGTCGAAAATAGTGAAGTCTTAAATCATAAAATCAAGCTTAACATTGAAGACTTTGACTTTGGACATTGGGAATCAGATCAAATAACTTGTTCGATATGTGAAGATCAAAACTATTTTCTATTTTGAGAACAGTGCGTAGCAGATTTTGGTCTTCTTCTCCTTCTTCATCTTCTTGTTTTACCGAAACTCGAAATATAGATGGATGTCTTATTGGATTCTTTTGAATATGTAATCCAATAGGGAAATACTGAATAGAGGGCCGAATGCCACCAGGTCAATTGCATTAAAAGATTGACTCGGCTGGGCCGGCGCTGATCGCTGATGGAAGGTAGGAAGAAAGGGTCGGTAACTCGGTAACACACGGCGTTCGGCGTGTTTTTATCTGCGCGCGGCCGGGTCCGGCAGTCGTAGGTAGCTGAGAGGCTGCAGGTGCCACCTGAGTAGACAAAGCGCGGCGGTGCGGCGCGCGAGAGAGCCGACCACAACTGGTTTAAGCGCGTCTCGGCGACGGGGCGGTCGGAGCTGAAGCGCGGCCGCGCACTACCTGTTGTTCTTAGTCCGACGCGAGCACTGCTGATGTGCGCACGCATACGAAGCCTCCCAGCGCGCTCCCGAGCAGCAGCAGCAGCAACAGCAGCAGCAGCGGCAGCGGCAATCACACACAGCGTCCGAAATTAAAACAAACAAAGCGCGGCGGCAGCGCGCGCGCGCCTGTGTCCAATGGGGCCTGTACCTTCGCGAGTGCACTGCGAGCACGGCACGCCACCCCCGCGAGTGATGTGACTTCCGTTCCCCCGCCGCGCATTTCGGTCCCGTGGATTATCAGCGCCAGTGTTTCGCACCCGTTCCCCGGCTGAGGTAAGTCGACTCGCCGCTCGCAGACTCCAGGGCCCGCTGGGTCGCCGGCGATAACGTCTCGCCGCGCGCCGACCGCGAGTTGCGACACTTTTTTCCACGCCGCGCTCGAGGGGAGCTTATCAGCGGTGCGCGCGCGCGCGAGCATCTTACGCAACTCGCGGGCGCAATCAGTTTTCAAGTCTTATCGGAAATATGCGCGCCGCGCGCGACGTTGCCACGCGCGGCGAGAGTGCGCCGCGCGCGCGCGCTGCTCTTTCTTTCTTCTGGCGGAGTGCTCCGCGTTCTCTTCGCGGCGGCCATTTTGTTACTATTCTAGCCTGCTTCCACGGAGGCACGCTGAGAGAGGTCATTTGCATTTTGCATATTTTAAGCTACCACTTTTCGTGCGCTTTGTGCTCGTGGCGTCATTTGCATTTCACTACGGAGCCACCACGCACCGAATCATGCATGCGGTTAATACACCTGCGAGCGTCAACAGTGTAAACAAAACCATAACAATGTAGTTCTTTCTTTTTTCTTTTGCGTTTTGCTGCGTTTAATGGAAAGCGGATCATGCATGGACCAGTCAAGTCAAAGCAAGTCAAGAGCACACGACACATACACACGCACGATACACGAGCGCACGTATGTGTCTAGCGTACGCGCATTTTTACGGTTGATCGTTGTTTTTTCTATTGTATAATATGATCAGCATATATTATAATGACTCGTGGAAGGAAGCGGCCGATAGAGAAGAAAAACGCGGCGCTGCACGGCGCGCAGCGCCAAACAGGTTTCTCGGTGTCGATCCCGAACCGGATTCTTTAATTAGATCTACTTTAACGACGGACTACTACTACCAGCACGTAATTAAAATTATTCTCGTGTTATAAAATGTTTCTCGCTTCGGTGGCGAGCGCGGTCGAGCGGCCGGCGATCGGCCGCGCGGCGCAGCGAGCGAATCCGGCAGGATCGAAAGAGGTCGAAAACGGGTTTGCCGTGTTTGCTCGCGCGCCGTGTTGACTTTGGCTCGCTGCGCAAACGGACGCGAGCGCTCGCCGCAGATGCTGTATGTGTGGACGTTGTGTTCTAGGTGGCCGCCAGCAGCAGCAGCAGCAGCGGCGCGGGGCGACGATGAGCCACCATCGCGAGTCCAGCGCCTTCGTGCCGGTGGTGCCGACGCGCAACATGCACCCGATGCTCTTCCCCGGCGAGCTGCACGCGCACGCGCTGCGGCCGGGCGCGGGCGGCG
>JAODGB020001748.1:0-11868 GCA_027574905.2 Earota dentata | reverse complement strand
CACAAAAGTATGCAAATCATGCGGCGCAGACGCGCAGCAAATAGAATTTCGCAACAAATCACTTAAAACCTACAAATCTGTCAGACGTTTCCAATTATTAGCGACGGGACCCGGCGAGACGATGCGCGGGCGCGCAGGCAGCACTGAAAGACGCCGAAATTAAAAACATGAATTATTGGCATTTCGTTCCTCCCATATCCCAGAACCGCCATCAGCGGCGAAGACAAGACATGCATCTTGTCTGCGGTCTTGGAACCCTCCGAGCTATAACCAGATGTTCCGTTTCTGTCAAAATTCGATTTCCAACGATTCCAACGTTTGTTTTACTGCTTATTAGGCACGTGGTGCATGGTGTATGCATAGCAGGTTGACTAGTTGTACTAATTGAAGGAAGGAAATCGCCATCATTCATAATCATAATATCCGCTGGAGTTGTCATTAAAATGGTAGCATATGTGCATTGTTTATATAAACAATCAAAATGTACAATAGTCAATTTATGGTTCATGGTTCAAGGTGCAAAGCGTACGTGGTGTATGGATGATATACGGCAGTTTTTTTTTTACCTGCACCGTGCGTGTACAATGCCACCCCTAGATTTCCAAGGACATCCGACCATTGTGCGCGGAAGCTAGGGGACTGACTGGCTGCACTTCGTTCGCATTTCGGGAATCACCTGCCCCAAATATTGACTGTATCGACTATTAATTCCCATTGAATGCTATTCATGCAAAACCGTAAAACGCAACATGCCACACACAACACACCGCACAACATACGGGATAGATAGATAGATGGATGCCATAGTTGTCATTCAACCAATGGCTTTTAAAAGCGTTCTATGTGCGTTTTAAAACGGTAAATCACCCTCTGGGATGTCGCCCAACATGTTACCATTCGTTACCACACATTACACCATCTATTTTTAGCCACAAGATCCGAATCGTTTCTTTGTGACACTTTATGTCGATTTTTTGGTCGTTTTCCTTTGAGATGTCCTGCCTGATGTTTGATTGTTGCTGCGCATGTATTGTAACTATTACGGGGCGCATTCCCAACAAGGATTAATTTGCACGTGCCAAGTCTCGACTGCGGACGTTTTGAAATCCGCGTGATGTATTGAATAATATATTTTATGCAGCGCTGGGCGCCGGAACGGGTAAAAAACAACTTGTCAAGTTAACATTCCGGAGGTTGATTGGCCTTCGCGAAGGGCATCGGCAATGAAGGAGAGGTTAACTAACGAGTGGATCCCCCGGAGTCTTTCCAAGCACCGGCGAGTGCGAGGAAGGCGCCTTTTTTCCACTCCGCGCGCCATCGCCATCAACGCGTTTCGGAAATTTCATACGGTGCTCGATGTGAACTTTCTAGGCCTGTGCACGCTCGCTGGTTGCTGGGTGTTTGTTGGTTTTGTGCTGCGCTGTTTGCAGCGCCCGGAGCCGCGAAGTCATTCGCCGGCAGTACCAAATGTATCGGTAAATTGCGCCAAAGGGCACTCGAAGATTGCGGCTTTCCGTGCGTGGCAGCAACACACGGTGTGCAAATGGACATGGACACAGGGCGCATATTCTATTTAGGGATTTTTGGCATTGCATAAAAGTCTTTTTGGTGTGGCGTGGTGCGAGAGGCTCGTGTGTGGCTTTCGTGCTTTTTATACCAGCAATTTCATTATGGCACTGCCTAAGCGCCTCGTTATTCCCGCGACTTGGGCGAGTTGTACGCGCGAGCGCAAAATGATGAATTGCTTTCCGAGTCCGGGGTCCTCGTCGGATTGTTTTGCATTTTTTCCTCATGCGGCTCTGAGTCGCCGCGCCGCACCGGGACCGGGGCCATAATTGTGCGACCTCGTCGATTCATTATTTACGCTGTTGTCCCATTGCGAGACTTGTCCACTTTTTGCGTGCGCGATGTGCACACAATTGCAACCCGCACGCTTTCACCCAAACAGCCAACGGTTGCATTTCGTAATATTCAACCGCAGCGAATGCAATTCTTCAAACGTAAACTTTCCGTTTGACTTTGGTTTATGTCCGGCCCGGGTGTCACAACATCACAACAATGCATTCCCGCTCAAAGTCTTCGTATTCTTCGGTGGACAATGGCATTCGGTCCAAATCTAGGTAATCGGAGGCCCACCTTAGCGCAATATCGATAACAAAACGATTCGTCAATATACCACCCCGAAGACTCAAAGACGACCCCACAAAGAGGTGTCATATCCAAGTCCTAAAATCCGCTGTTTTGGGGTCTTTACCTACAATCAAACGATTTCGCACAATGCCAGGCGGTTGTCCTTTGAAAGATTCTGCGGTCTGCCACTTAAAGTTGTTGCAGCACAATGCCATCCAGTAACGATGCCCGCAAGTAAGTGCAGATTGTGTGCAGATGCACGATGCACCGAAGTGCCATTTTTCATGAAAGTATGCTAAAGTTAAAGCATATGCGCAGCGGGTAAAAATTGCGCGGTGAACGCAAACTTTTGCTCGTTGAGGCACGAAATTACGTTCATTAACGGCGCGTCTCTGGAGGACACGAGGACGGACGACTAAGTGTATTGCGCACTTAAGTTCATAATTTCGGTAATTTTCGAACAAATTATTGACATCAACCAAAAAAATGCGCAAGTGAATATTCATTCCGTCAAGCAGCGGAAAACATTCTCCGAACACAATTTTTATTCCGGACAATCCCCATTGTTGTGTTCGATACAAATATAGTGCAGATATTAGACTATAATACCCCGCAAATATTGCGGAAAATGCGGTTGCCTCTGTTTCCCCCATTTAAATTCCTAGCTATGCTACGCCATAAAGGAAAAGGGAATGAAGCATTTCTATGATAATTCCTGGCGCGCGTCTAGACGATCTTCCAGACAACTATCGCCGACAAACCAGGACAGCACCGACGTCGGATCTCATATAATCATATTCATGTTTATAAGTCGTTTTATTTTGGGACGCAGCGCACTGCAAACTCATTGTTGCATCACCAGGATAAATACTGAGTGTTCCAGAAACACCACACTCTAAACACGACTATATTTAATTTTAATTTAAACACTTTTGGATACCTTTGGTCTTGTTTGTTGGTAATTTTTTGAAGCTTTTTCTTGCTCCTTGCACAAGTAAGTACACCGAAGATTTTGTGGTCGGCATTGTCGGGAAAAACCAACGAAACTACTAGCCGGGGACACAAAAGAGGCGGTGCGAACGATTTCGTAAAAAGAAACCTCATTTAACGAGGCGATGAGTTATGGCCCGCCATTTACATGTTCGCCTCGGTTATCGATACAGGCCGCTAAACGCTATGATTATTATTAAAACGCACCGAAAGTTGTTATTAGTCGATTGAATTGACGTGCCGAAGCATTGTGTGCGTACTCATGGGACCCGATGGGGGCGGAGGCACTCGCACGAGACAATGCCCAGTTGATGAAAGGGAAGACTTTTAATTTAACCATGAAACAACGCGGCTTGAGCTGGAGCACAAAAAAACTTGTAAAAAAGGGGCACAACTTTCATAATTACTCCGTTACTTCCGTTAATTGTTTCCGCAATTTTCCTCGCCTTCCCTTGCCTTTTATTTAATATTTCGTTCGGAGCGCTGTGTGCAATTAAAGCTAAAGTGCTTCTTTTGGGTGGGGAACGAAGTAGCGCAAACAGGGTGCAAACAACTGCATTTTTGGGTTTTGGGTGTATTTCTGCCGGCGCTGGTTCATTAATTCGCCATATGCTAGTTGCACCTTTACCACGTCGATAACAAGATTATCACACTTCATTGGGCACGCGTTTATTACTCAACATATGGTCCGGTCAACCGTCCAACAATATAAATCCCCCTAATCCGGAAAATCCGAAAACTTTCACCTTTTAATTGCCCGTCTGGCAGCGGGACCAGGAACTAGTAGAGGAGCAGGAAAATGTGCAGATGCAAAATTTTTCCTCCTCCTCCTCCTCCTCTTCCTCCTGCGGTGGTTGGTAGCGGCAGCAAAGTGCAGAAAAAAGGCATCGAACGCAGAAACCTCGCGGTTGTTTGCTCTGCCGGGCCGGGGGACTCTGCCCCGGCCCCGGCGAGCGGCACGTAGTGATTTACTTCAGTTGGGTGGTCCGTGTAATTGAATGTTTGGTCTCCGCGGTGCGGCGCGGCGCACACACGCTCCGCGGACTCCGGCGCTCGCCGACAATGCGTGCGAGCACCACCACCAGCACGCTGAGGACCCAGAGCGCTCTGACCAGCATTAAACCCGATAATTACAGGTCCTTTGCTTCGCCATCGCCATCCGCAGCGCACCCATACCTGTGCCTTGTTTATATATTATAACCGGCGTTCCTGACCACTCGCACCAACACACTGCAACTGCAACCAAAGAACATTGTCGATTACAGTCTCCCTCTTCACTCTTCACTACTAACTACACCAAGCGCCATCCAAGGGTCCATCTTCCTTGGTAACTTGAGTTACAAGTGCACACAGTACCGAAAGGTTTCGTGACTCTCAAATCATCACCTCGTTATGGCACATATTTCCGTAGCACCCAGTATGACCGCGGCCACGAAGATGAAACAATGAAGAAGCAAGGAATGAGGTAATGGGCAGGCGGCTCTGGACTGCGGCTCTAAATTACACCTTTATTATAAAAGTCATCGCTTCGAATTAAAATATTATCTTCTCATCGCGTCGCCACGGAGGTAGGAGGGCAATCGATACCTTGTTACGTCCGTCACTAATTACAGATGACTATATATTCCACATGCAACTATGTAAAATATTTAATACCGAATTCAATAAGACTAACAGAAAAAAACTGCCTGCTAGTTTTGAAGTACGCACCATGAGAATACCCGCAGGACATTCAAAATTTAAATAACGCTACACGCGAGTTATGCAACTTTAAACACAGACAAATGCTGGTATTATCAACCGCTAAAAAGTGTACTTACGTTAATTTATAAGACCATCATGCGTTTTTAACTGTTTCTATGCTTTCCACACACCACACTCTCTGCACTCCGCAGTGCTTCAATTCTGATCAACCATTAATTTGTACCTCGTTACCGATGAAATTATGCAACCAATTCCCATTCCAATCGAATTGATTTCGTTGCTTTTGCATGTTCTGCGCGGCCAAGAAAGACAAATTGCAAATCAGCGGGTAAGCAATATGTCATTACATTGTGCGCCTGGTGGCTTCCAGCCTCTGGAGTCTTGCCGTTCTCATTATAATAACATAACGAGATGCAGTCTGCAGGCGCATATGTCACGCCGGACGCCATTGTCGCGCGCTGGAAAAATGATTGCGCATGGGCCATGGCGTCAGCGATGTGAAGCACACGTCCACCGTCCACAATGTGCTGGCATTGGTTGTTGTTGTTGTTCTTGCTTTTTTTTTTGCACGCTTGTTCGGTTGTTGGTAAATCATACCCGGCACACATTTATGTCATGCGGCGGCCATGTTTGCATATTTGCAACACCTACTTAAGGTGCGTATGCGGCGGGTGCATCGTATTTACCAGTGCGCGTAATAAAATTTTTAATATACGATTATTGCGATAACGGTGTGCATCTTGTAAAATACGCTTTCAACTTTTTCGGTTCAAAGCTACAATGTGTCTTTGCCCAGTGTCCTGAGGACATTAAAGCACACTCGGCGTATGGTCAAGGCACAGAGTACGGATTAAAACCAAAATTATAAAATGTGTTCATGGCGAAGTTTTGTGTATGGTACCTTTGATGTATGGTAAATTTTATATTTTAGTTTTGCCTGCAGTGCTGGTCCTGGTTTGGAACAATCTGTAACGTTCGAAAAATGCCAGCCATGTTAATTTTCATATTTTTATTAATGCGGAGGCAGATTGCACATGCACTCCCTCACGACCGCCGGCCAACCGGTAGTGAAATAGAATTTTTTTACGACCGCGACATAAATTACTTTTCGGACGATTCGCCTCTCGGGCTGGTTTTCCCTTCAAACATATTAAACAACAACAGGTTTACTCTTTCGATCTGCTACGTGCCACTTTGCATACACAGCTTTTGCAACAAACATAAGAATAAATGTGAAAGTCCAGATGGAATAAATCATGTGGCGATGTTGCGATGTTGCGAGATGACGTCTCCTTGTTGCGGGATGAATCTTATCAGCGAGTTCAGGTGCTAGGTGAAACAAAGCGCGTTTTGCGTTTCGGACTTTTCAGCGCGTTTGCATTCAATGCCGCGTGGTGCGGAAAGAGGCAGGAAAAACAAATCTAATTAAATCCTCCAACCTCGCGCGCACCGCGAGATGCACGAATTGCGCGAGATTGAAACACAATGCCGACGATAAATCCACTTAGGCACAAATAATGTGCTTATTTACGAGGCCCAGGTATGAGGCCGGAGATACTCTCGGGGCGATAGACTGGAAAACCGGTCGGCGGATTGTTTGTTTTATTAGCGTTGTGTTGTTTAAAGGAATTATGGATTAATCATACGCTAAACGTCTCGGGTTATCAATTCTAGCCGCGTCCAGTCATGGTTTCGGTTTCATTGCTGCGCCCAGCGAAGCAAAATGGTTTGCGGTCGCCAATTTTAATTATACACTCGTCGTCTAATTGCCGGTTATTATATTTCCAGACCAGATTGAGCGAATAATCATATCTCCAAGTCCCAAGTCAAGTAAAACCTTTTTTTGCTTGTTCGCTGTGTGTTTTTTTGTGCTGTGTTGGTCGTGTTGTGGGTTTCACTTTCAGCGGATAACCAGAGACCTGCCCAACGGAAGGATGACGTTGCCATCAACATCCAGTACATCAGCTACGGCATTTTTTAGTGGAAATTTATTAACTTGGTAAAGGATAGTAATTAATGCCCCACGTCAACATTACTAAATGATGTATGTAGCAGCCAAGTCAGGAGGAGTAGTACTGATTGAATTTTGACTTGGCTCAAGGAAGACCAGTTCTTGTAGTTTTTGGAATAAATTCCAAAGTGATGAAAGTCAAGTCGTGTTGATGCCAAATGCTTAGAAAAAATTCGTTGCACACATTTGTTTGATGATGAAGTGTGCCGTAGCAGATGCTCAATAAGGGGGTATAATTATCAAGTGCAACGCCTCGCGATGAGCGGTCGACAGCCGATTAAGTTTTGGGCCCGCACCCCCAATGTTGGTTTTTCTTATAATTAATTCGGCTAATATTTGTTCTCCAAATGGATGGTGCATCTGTTGAATGCACAAACATCCCCGTTCCCCATCCACGCACGCAACCATGCCGTTGAGCGTAGATTCTATTTTCTGTAAAATTTCTCATTTCCGAAGTAGACGAAAACCTTATGCCCATGCTCATGGCCACGCCATAAGCGTTCACGATTATATCAACTTCAACTGGCAGCCACAAAACAGAACCGAGCGTCACCCAGCTTAGAGTTATTCTTGCGCGTGTTTTCGGTTCGCCTTTTGCCGTTTTCCGTTTTCCGTAAATTAACCCTCGTTCGCTTCGCGCTTCTTGGACTGAGGGAGAAGGACACGCGCTTCGTTTACACTTTTATTTTTATTTTCCTTCGCCTATGGTCGTTGCGCAAGCCTCGGCGCGGAATAACCGCAGAGCATTAAATAAATTGGATGATTAGATAGATATGAAAGCGTGCGGCGTTCGGTTGGTAATTTTCGGGGCGCTGGCACAAAAGAAGCAAAGTGCTCAGCATCTTCGGAAGTTTTCCATCCGCGGCCTTTTCTTTTGTGTGCGTGTATGTGTTGTATGAAAAATGCCGAAAAGCAGATCGGCGGCGTGGCGAAAGGCGCGCGCGATAAGTGCGAACTTTGCGTATAAATATTTAAGAGGTTTTTGTATGAAGATAATGTAGCATTTGCGTGAGGTTTTATTGCACACCTAGCCTCCAGAAAAAGGTTGTCAATGTTTGTACAGGTTGTAGCAAGATTCTCAAAGTATCCCAAAAGTTTCACTAAAAATTTGCCGCTTGCGTTGGGAAGAGTTTACATTTCAATGTTAATTTCAAGAAAATCCAGGACTTCGAATGAAGTTAGCAAACGTATGTTTGTAGACAAACTCTGAAAAGTAAACCAGTCCCTAAAGCAAATAAACGCAGCGCGCAAAAGTTTAAAATTTAATCAGCGCAAGGGCTGGAGAAGCCAAATTGGGGAGGTGCTCCTTGGCATCCCAACTGGGGACCCGCCCAGCTCGGTTGCATGTGTGTCTTCTAATGGAGGCGTAAGGTCAAGTATTCCATCTTCGGGGCCGGGTCGTTGCGGATTTCTCAGGAGACGAATTCCTCGGGCCCTCGGCCCGCTCCCGCCTGCGGAGGGGGGTGCATGATGGGTGTTGCGCACGAGGTCCAGCGCCAGCCAGGATGGATGGACGCCGGCCGGGTTCATTTGCAACCGTTACACAAGCGAACGCCGAACGTAAGTAGTACGTAAAAGTCGGTTTTATGCCTTTGAGCCGGGGCAACAACCAACATCGGAACGTGCTGGGTGTGGAGTGTAGCCGTATGTAGTATGTGCATAGTTACAAGGAGTTCCAAGGGGTACTGACTTCATTGACCGAGCGCACCGCGCCCAACGTCTTTGACTGCGCTGCGCGCAAGGAGGAAGATGTATGAACATCGCTTAGCCATTCACCTATATCGCTAGTTTCGCGTACGTGTTCCACCTTAGTAATACTTTGAATCTTTCCGGGTTTGGCAGCGCAACGTGACTCCCTGGGTTGGGGGGGCTTGAATTTTACAGTATATTGTTGCGACACGAGGATGAATGACCGAACAGTTCCCGGACACGCAAACTCCGCAGATACGGTAGATCTTCGTCTTCGCCGTCTTGGCCCCGTCGTTGCTTATTGATAAGAGGATATCAACAAGTTGTAAAATAGGAATGAGTTTTTTTGAAAAATGCCCGAGGCGGATATATCGCCCGTATAAACCAACCGCAGGACGGAGATGTAGGTAAGGATATGGGAGGGTCTGAGGCTGAAGGAGCTGTCGTCGGATGCAAATTTCATGCGACAAGAAACCCGCTAAAACTTCCTGCGCTGTCGTCGGCGGCGGCGGCGAGTTTTCGTGCTCGAGTGGCGCGCACACCCGTCGTCGACGGCGGTGCGCTGTTTGTTTATGACAGTCATAAGACTAGTTGTAAAAAATGTTTACGCGCGCCAACCGAAAACAATCAAACATGCATGTGTGCGCGTGGTGATGGCGAGTATGTGTACCAGAAACCTGGAAGGACAATGCGCGCCGGAATGCAACCTCTATTTGAAGCGCTATCAATTATAAAATCGTCGGCGAATGCTTGGAGAGGACGTACATCAAATCGTCGGCGGCAAAAATTGCGGTGCATCATTTAGCCCAATGTCAATTATTAAAGGGAACGATGTGAATGCACTCTCTGCACGTTCCGACGGAAGCGTGCAAAAAACGGCCGGACTGTTACCACGCTGTACACATGTGTGCGGGGTGCACATCATGCGAGGAGATAAAAGTTTCCCCCGAAAGTTAAAAAAAGTACCAAGAGCCATTACGCTCGAACACTCGCGGCGCCCACCCCAAAACTGAAGACTACACACTTAGATAATATACAACCGAGGGCACATGGCACAAGATACAAGAAACACAGATTAATATGTGCATCACATATTACATATCTGCCCTCCTAAAAAACTTGCAACTCGAAAACAGCCTTTTCGCGATTAATGCCTTTTTGCCGCAGATGTATGAATCTCCCCTCTCTTCGCTGGGCACAATAAATCAGTAATTTTATTTATTTACATCTAATGCACCCAAATTAGCTTAGGCATTCCTTATTAATAAGCCCTTGCCAGGACTATGATTCCAAGTTTTATGTCCTTCTGGCGAAGAGGGGAGTGAGTGGAGGGTCACAAAACCCTCATCCCCCTTGAACGGAATCAACATTTATTGCGGTTTTCCTAAAAGCCGCATGTAACTGGATATTATATTAGGTAGCAATTTTCCAGGGGTGTCACACCATTTCCTGCCAACTGCAGCGAGCTCCGAGTGAAAATCGAAAATCACAAAATGGACGTTCCAAGCACTCGTATAATAATGATAAATACCGTGCCCGCAGAGAGGTCACCTGTTTTACTTTGGCGTCACGCCGGTGGCACGTCCTGCGCCTTGATTTTCCTGAATCTTTGCCGCCGGTGGTGGTGTGAGGGAGCACAGCTTGCTGGCGACAGGCGCGCGCCCGCCTCGACTTAACCCTCTTCTTCTAGCGGCGGCCCCGGCGCGACGTTTACATGCATCTCGGCTTTTACGGCTGCTAGGGGGATTCCGATAAGGAGTTAAAGAAGTGCGCCGACGGGGCGGTGGGCGGGTGGGCGGTTGGTAGACGTGCTCTCGGCGGCAAACTTGGCAAACTTCATATTCCCATGTATATATTATGTTGCGCTCCAGCAACAACAGCACACGCTTGGCAACGAAATCAGGAAGCAAAGTAAAAAAAAAAAGAAACCAAGAGACTCGAATGTACAGACCAATAAACACGATTGCTACTTGATTTAATTACGTCCTCTGGTAGTACCTTCAGCCAAAGTGTTAAAGTGAGTAGATATGGAGTTATGGAGGTTAACACTTGTTTGTGTGCGAAGAAAATCAGGAGCATTTCCAATTTCGCATGCCGCACACGACAAATATACTTCCGATGTATATTTGTAAAAATGAGTTTTGCGCTCCGGGGCTGGTTGGAGAAGGAAGACGGGACGGAAAAGATTACCCGGACTTTCCGCAACAGATAAATCCGCGGATTTACTTTGAAGAGTTGTAAACAAATGAAAAAGTCGAGATAACATAGAGTTCTGGCAGCGACGACGGCGACGGCGGCGGCGGCGGCAACCGTTCCCCTGACGTGCGCAGCCGGCACCCCACCGGATTTTTAACATTATGACGTCTTCATGCCGCGCATGCTGCCACCATTTGCCTGCTTCCACCAGCGGCAGCTCCGAAGACGGAAACATTTTAGACACCTTTCGCGCCAAAGCTCATCATTTGGGCGACAATTCCACACACAAAATATACCAATATATCTCCTACAGGGTGCTCAGAAAGCAAACGCCTGCCAAACATGCGGATGTTAACAGGCAGACGGCGTTTTTTAGAGAACGCTTTGTTTGCTTCGCAATTTGAAATCTGATTTTCCGCAGACGTCGCAGGCAAACAATCCAATCTCACCTTATAGATAGATACGGCACGTGTATAGGCGTGATGTGCGATGTGCGATGTGGGGACATCTATATCGAGATTCGCGACTTGAGACCAAATCATCATCCACAAAACATTTACAAAGCAGAGTGAGCACCTCCTACGGCAACGTGATATTCTATCTTTTGCAAGGTATCGAATTTACGAGTGAGCTGAGAGTCAAACACCCCTTGCACTCTGGGCTGCAACCTCGAAGGGGGCAAATGGGCAAAAACTGCTGGGGGTTAGCCGTAACCCGTATTACATGCATCTTGGAGACTTGCAGAGCGCTTCAATCATAGCTGGTGATGTGTACACTGGGTATACACATGACGTCACCTCCCGACACCCGAGCCGATGATCATCGATCATTGTTACCCCAACCCTCACAGAGGCGTCCAGTTAAGCGAAAGGTAAGTGAGATTTGTGCAAGTGTGCGCCGGGCTGCTCATGGACTCTGTAAGAAGCCCAGTGGTCGAGCGCACACCCCAGATGGGCTTTAATCAAACATCTGAATGAGTGCGCCGGCCGAGGCGTCCGTGGAACATCGAATGAATAATTGATTGACTTCCCGAGCGGCTGCAGAATGACATCCGATCAATTTCAAAACATTATTAGATCGCTTATGGGCAACATGACGAATTAAGAACTGGGTGGATTTGCTCGCTTCATTTTCTGCTTATTGGGAAG
>JAODGB020001578.1:0-12797 GCA_027574905.2 Earota dentata | reverse complement strand
TGCGCGCCGGCGGCCGTCGTACGAAAGCATAAATCATTCGCAAAAGACGTCGCGCGTCACACAAAGCTACATCCAGGCGCACACAAAGTGAATTGTGCGCGGCTCGGCATTGAAAACCGTGAACGTGAATAAGCTGCGCCCCCCTCCTCCCACTCCCTCGCCGCCGACTGCCCGCGCCGGCAAACAAGTCGACGTGCGGCACAAAGCGACTTGCCATCTTCCAGCGCCCAGCGCGCGCGCTCAAAGGCGATAAACTCGAAATTATGCATGGTAAAACTCACACCTGCGAAGCGCATCGACACTTTCCACTTTCAGCGCCGTGCCCGCAAAAAACCGGCGAAATTTGACTGAAATTTCAACGCGCGCAAAGCGCTTGCAAGGCGATGAAACGCCGCAGCGAAAAACCACGTCGCTACAGAAAATCGATATCACTTTGTGCGAGGCAGTGAGGAGTGAATATCCCATCCGGATGTTTCCACCTGGCAAACAAGCAGAAGGTAAACGCGGCGAAGGCAAACTATTCCTTTGATTTCGTCTTCATCAGGCTTCGAATTTCGCCGCGGGGCTTGATGTCGCTTGCTTTCACGCTGTTAACACCTGCCCCGCAAGCACTTCCTTCGATACAACTATTAAATCAACAATGACAGCCGGAGGGAAATGACGCGCTCATAATTCGATTATCATCATCAATGTACACAAAACACATCACGACAGCGATTAAACGCCAAGGCACACAATCAGAACGCTAATGTCACCACGCGGCTTAAGTGTGGTAAAGAACGTGCCCGGAAAATGTGCAATTAGATATGATTTGCACGTTGAAATATGAGGTGTTATTGAATTTGCTTTCCTGCTGCGCTCCGCAAGAATTGAATAAATCACAACTGGAGAACGTAACTAAATTCAATATAGCATACACCGCATTATTGAAAAGCCGTATTTCGTATTTACACATGGCCGGAATATTCGAGCCGCGCCGCAAGGCACACGAAGAAGCAAATAATTGGCGCAAAGACTGGATTATCCTGCATCCGGCGTGAGCGGAATGGAATTCTCGGCGAGTTGAAAAAGTGTGTGCGTTTTTAATGATTTGCCTCGCTCAGCATCGATAAAGAATCGAGGTAAAGTCAAGTCAAAAAGCATTTCGCATTCCTGGCGTTCGCCCCCTAAAAATCGGGGCAAACTGTTGAATCCTGCGATGCGGCGGGATGCCTGGATGGCATTCCAGGATGCGTGAAATTTTGATGCCCAGCTCAGGGTGGAGGCGCCGCGATAGCCTTTTTATTAATTAAAGCAAACATTAAGTTTTTTCCGAGCGGAATTCGAGGTTTATGCGCGCGTGTGTTAAAGCAGGAACGAAAAAGGGGCCCATACACCACACACACATCAAATTGCGTAATATTCGCGCATAAATAATATCCCGCCGAAGTGCGGCGTAAAAATGCGCGCAATGCATGCGCTATGCGCCATGCGCCGTAATCCTAATGGACGCGCGGATTAATTAAACGCATATTGCAGTAACAGAGATAATGGCGGCCGAAATTATGTCCGCGCCGGCGCCCGCTGTCGCCACTAACTTTATTATAATCCAGCGGAGAACATAATTCGCCGGCGCGCGCGTCCTTGATGCGCACTTTTACCAGTGCGCGCGCCAGGGACGCGCGGGAACTAATGCCACTTGTTGGAACTAATTAAAGCGTCGATCCTCGCTGATTGTAATTTCCGCGTGTGAGAATTACGCGCCGGGCGTCCAGAAATGGACTTCCTTTTCGCCGCTGCATATCCCTATCAAAATTTTTAATTGAAACTTGATTGAAATTTCATTCGCGCGACGACTTATGATCGCTTCCATCAGCGCACATCCGACTCGTTTTGCTCGCGATGCACTATTTTCCGGGCGGCGCTGAATTTTTCATGCATTTTTGGCGCGATGAGTAGTTATCATTAGGTCGGCGGCGAAGGTCGCCCGTGCGCGCGACCCAATTTCCAGATGTGTATAATAATTAATTGCGTGCTTCCAGCGGGCGACGCAACCCCCCGGAACCGACCGGGCGCCGCTTCCGGCGGCGCGGCGCAAGTTCCACATTTATAATTTACTGGCGAAATATGTTTATGTTACGCATGCCTCGATATCCGTGGAGTTTATCCTGCGCTTGTCTCAGTACCCAAGGCCGCGAAATAATTGAAACGCTTCGAATTAATTTTTCATTGTCCCTTGTACCGAGCCCTTGCCTTTGAATAATCATTTCGGGCGTTATGAATGTGCAAACTTTTGTTGTTGCTGGGCGCGCTTCTTTCATCTTCGCCTTCGCTTAGTTGCGCGCACATTGAAGTTTGCGCAACCGCCCCCCAGCACGAGCCCAGCAATAATTGGCCTATCTCGTTGCGTCCGCCATAACCAATGCCATTATTTAGGCAAAAGTAACCCTTGAAGCATTTTTCTCCGCGCCGCGGCGTCGACGCCGTCGACTGCGGCGGTGTTCCTTGTCGGCGGCGACACCGTAAATTCCGCGATTTCACTCCTTCGCGGCGGCGGCGGCTTTAATTCTCTCGCGGCTCAGCGCAAAAGCCTTCCATTTCTCGAGCCGCCTCGCGACGACAATATTTATCTCCTTACTCCTTTGTGTATTTTCGCTCGCTGCTTTTGTCTGCGCGTGTATCTTTTCATTCCGCGTTTTTTGTTTTGCGCGGAGTGGCGGGGCCGGCAAAAGCCGCGGGCGGGGGGCCCGCCTCGGTTTTCGCATGCGGCACACACGCAATCGAAGACAAAGATTGCCTCCAAGCGGGGCGCGTAACGAGGCGCGGACACAAAGCCGCCGGCGGGCGGCGGGCGACGGCGGGCGGCGGGTATAATGGCGCGCCGAAGACAATTGGTCATGGGGAGCCAATTTAGCTCTGCGTCGTCGCTTTTTCTTGGCACTGAATCGGCGCTAACAATTTCGCAATCGTTACAACTCCAAGCACCAAGCTCCAGGCGCCAAGCTTCGAGCTCCAAGCAAATCATCGGCGTTGTTACGGAACCAGAAAATAAAAAGCCGACACGAGTCAATCGTGTTTCGAACTGTAAACTGTGTTTACCGACATGAACTGCCCATTGGGCAATAAATTAAAAGTGAACGCAGTAGCGTTTTTTATCGAATTCACATTAATTCGAGCGCTTTGGGCAGCGATTAGGCACGTTGGGCAAACACCCCGAGCACTGCCGCACGCACGCAAATTTAACCAATTCATCAGGAGACTTTACTCGGCGGCATTGCCGCCACCGCATCAAGCAGCGCCAGCGCCAGTGTTCCCGCTGACGTTGGCGTTGGCAAGAAAAGGAAAATCATCCGTGCCTGTCGCCTGAATTCTGAATCGTTCATTATTATTAAAGACAAGCGGCGCGCAGGGAGTGGGGGCGGCGGGTGGAGCCGGGCGGGCGGAACAAAGAAGCGCACCCCCCCGCTCTGGCTGTTCAAGCCGTTCGGAAAAACAGCGAGTTTGTCATTCGCATCGCGCGCCGCCGCCGACGCATATTTTAATTAGAAAAACAGCTGTTTTGCAGTTTGCATTTGCATGCTCGAATCAAGTGCCAGGCGCCTTCAATTGTTCGCCGGCTGAAAAGTGCGCCCGCACACGCATGCCTCCGCCAGCGCGCTGGATCATTAACGCCTCTTAATTATTGCATCAAATCAGCCCCGCGCTCATTTTCTATTCTCTGCGCGGCGCATTGTCGCACACATCGCATAATTATCGTTCCGGCCCGCAGCTACAAATACAAAACAAGCGCAATAAAATAACAAAAGTGGAGTTAACACTTTTAACACCCCTCCATGGCGCGGCGGCGGCGAGTCCGTAAACCGTAAACATGGAGCAGCACGGTGATATTTTACGAACTTGACATCATTTCTCATTCCCCTTCGCATGTTCGCATGGAACAGTGATTCCTTTTTTTTTCTCTCCCCGGGACGGATTCTTTATTTTTCCACGCGATTTCCATGCTTAGTCCTCGTACATACTCGGATATAATAAGTTTATCTCCTCACTGTTTTTTTATTCTTCCTTTTTTCCTTTTTATTTTCTTATTCCCGTTTTTTTCCCGTGTGTGCATGCGTGCCTATCCTCAGAGTTCAATTTGGCTCAATGTTCTCCGGGCTCAAGCCGCCACATACTATTTCGGGTCTGGCGGCGGTGGCGGCGGCATAGTGTGCCTGCTCGTCGGGCCCAATTTCGCGCGGCCGGCCCCGGCACCCGAGACATGATCGATGTCCGGGGGCCCGCGGCGTCCCTGTTGGGAAACATTTAGGTGGCTGATTGATGGCGCGCGAAGAGTTTAGGAAATGAAGTAACGCGCCCCGAACCCCCTCCCTTTCGCAGTCCAGCAACCCGCTCTCAATCATGCATGCGCATGTTTTGGCGTATTGAATTTCGAATTCATTTCGGACGCGAATCCGATCTTAGCCCGCACGCAGCATTTGCAATTACAAACGAAACGCATGCATATCGAGAAGCTGAGTGCGTTCCCGATTGTTGTTCCCGATGGGTTGGGGCGCTCCGGCTCGTCCCGAAAACGCGCGCCATGTTCTTTTATGCAACAGGAGCGGGCGCTGCGCGCCGGTGGTAAAACACTCCGAGAGACGAGCGTGAAAAAATGCTCCTCACCCACGCAACGCCTGAAAAAGCAACAGTATGCAAATTCGAGGGCGGCTTGCCGCGCACGATGTTTATTAATTTATTAATAAAATCTACTCCCGCTCGATATCGCCGAGCAACAAACAAAAAATCGCGCACAATGCATCATGCATTATTCATGCGCGCATAACACTAATTTGCCAAATGTTTGAACACGAATATGAATATGTTAATCGTTCGTAATTTATTGACGCGTGACCGACAACAATATGCAAAGTCAATTTTTTATTCCTGGTTCAGGCCCGCGTGGAAATCGGGCACCGCTCACACTCGGTTGAATGCTCCGTGGGCGTCGCGTAGCAAAATGTGCGCGCCGGAAAATTGCAAAGCGTAAATATTTATATTTATCCGCGCGCGCTGTGCAGGAGGATTTCGCACGAACGTGCGTTTTCGCGTGTCATACGTTGTTTGCGCATAATATTATTTGCGCTTTTTGCGCCCCTCATCGCTCAACAATCCAATCTATCAAACGAAATAAAAACGCGGGATGCAGTTAAACGGGCGCGCCTGCCGTAAATTCCAATCATTGCCGAAACTACCCCTCCCACCCATCGCCTGCGCGCGTTGTAAATGTCGCCGCAAACATCGTTACGCTCGCTTTAACGAGTTAATTACAAATTAAATACATCGCCGAACGAAGCGCGCCGCATAATTCCATTAATATCGATTAAATCTGATTAAATTCGCCGGCGCGTCGCGACACACAAAAAGCGGCCGCGGTGCAGAGACATGATGGACATCGCGAGGGCGGCTGCGGATTTTGCGGATTAGCGATCGCACGCGTTCCGTCATAATAATGCGATAATAAACGCCGATGAGCTCTCCGCGCGCGCGACTGAATTTCACAAAAGAGCATATTCACGAGAGCCCATTATTGTTGCATTAATTTTAATTAGCTGGCTTCGGCAGCCAAGCGGCGGCGTGGGGAATGGGCATTGTAAAATTATCCGCGTGCGCGCGAATTGTTCAAAGCGATTTTAATTTCGGGGGTTTTATTGAACGCACCTCGCGACTGTGTGGGCGCAAATTAAATTCGAAGCGGAGTGAAATACTTTCGGGGCGGGTTAGGTAAGTAAATCGCGTCGTGCCCCAGCTGTAAACGAACCCGCGCATTTTTCGCGCGGATTTGCTGCGCTGGCGTTCTGCTATACGACTGCGACTGCGACTGCGACTGCGAGTCATTGTATCTCGCGTTTCGTGGATTTCCAGGTGTTTCCGTGCATTATTGGCTGGGGCCAGAGATACACCGTGGCGCCTCCACCCGCGCGGATATTCCACCGAAATACGCCGCGACGTGTATTTCCGATGGTGGGCTTTCCGCGTCTGGCATTTTTGCTCCGGAAACCGGAGTCTGCCGGCGCGAAGCAACAGTGTGTGACAGTGCCACCCCCTCGGTCTCGCGCACGTCGGCTTTCGCAGTCGTTCAACTCTCGATATAAATACAAAGATGAATGGAGCGCGCGCCGAATTCGAAAGAAAGGCTGAGGCAAAATGAAAATGAAAAAGATAAGACCCTAAAAAAGGGATGCGCAAGCCGGTGATGGCTGGGATTTGGATGGCGGCTTGGGATTTTTGCTCCCTGCCGGGGTTAAACTTCAGCCGGGCTTGCGACGGCGGCGGCGCGCACCTGATTTGCTGCGATTTTAATATTCTTATTGAGAAACTGGCTTACTTAAAGCCGCGCGCTTGCCCCGGCGGCGGCGAAAAAATCGAAGCGCACTCCACCGACCAGAAAGCAATTAATTAGGCAACAATGTACTGTCACTGTCTGCCGACTCAGGCAGTAATCCTTTCTTTTTAGTGCTCCATTAAAAATGCTCCGCTGCACGACAGCGCCCGTAGATTTGCCATTAATTAATGAACTGTTGCACGTTTCTTGTACGCGCACGCTTTGTTGGTGCCGCTCAGAGGTTTTCCTTCGCAACCTTCTTTTGTTATTCTTCGCTTACCATTCAGGAGCGTGCGTGCGGGCCAGGCGGCGGCTGGGAACTTTTGTTTCGGTCCTATAATAATAAAACTACTCCGGGGGGCGGCTTTAACGCGGCGAGTTGTCGAGTTGCTTTCTTTCTTCTTCTTTTTTTTATCGAAGATAAGCCCAAGGTAAGTTCACCTCTCGCGAACTTTATTTATGCCTTTTAAGCCCTTAAGTGGTGAATTTATTTCGAGAGTCTCGAGGGCACATAATTTCTAATTTCGACATTTTATCGATCTCCCCGGAGCCCGTGAGCCCCGCGCTCGGCAAAAATCGCATTCTGCACGCGCGCGTGTATTAATATCAATTAATTTCGAGGCGCCTCGCCGGGAAAATATGAGAAAAACAACTTTTCAAGGCCGCGCGACGACAAGTTAAAGGAGCCATAAATCCTTCGAAATAGTTTTCGGCGACGCCGGCCAAACAAGGCTGAACACCGCACGAAGACTGCTGCCAAAAGTGCCAAACATTCAGTTTACGTACGCATACAGAGTGTAGTGGTGTGTTTTCAAGCGGCTTTCCAACGAAGGACTAAACGGGATAATGGAGTTGAGCAACTTTGGCTGGCAATGCCATGGAGCGATGAAGCCAGAACGCATGAACGAGTTTTATCGACGGAAAATTGCAGAGTTATTGAGCAGTATAACATCGGAACATCACTACTGAAGAGGTGATGGAGGACAATAAAATGTAATGAAATGCATGAGAAAAAATGCCGCCGATATTAATGTCTCCGGTTTGCTGGGCTTCCGTCCGGTCGATGTTCGATAACATTCGGCAAATTCGATATGCGTCTGCATCACGTTTTATTGAAACTGCCTCGGAACGATGAGACCACAGAAACGTATGATTTATCGGCCGCGGCCGGCATTATTCCGGAGCCGAGGCGAAGGTTTTTTTATTCTTCCACCGCCCCCTGTTCTATTATTCGCGCATTCGTCAAACAATCGAGGTTTCGTTTCGCGCCGCGCAATGTTTGCTCCGCGGAAAGTCAGCGCTGTTCAACCGAATTAGTCCCTCGGATAATTCCCGCATGTTTCACGCGCACAATGAAATATTCCCCGCCGCCAGCTGAATACGAATCGGCGAATCCGCTATTATTGATTAAGTAAATCGATCACCCACGTACGCGCATAATGCCGCCATTTCGCATTTACATTCCATTCGCTGGCGCGCGCGACGTCCCCGACAATGTGCCACTGCCCTGGGTGCCCTATAGCCGCTCAATATTGGCACCGGTGGCGGCGCACGAAGTGTTATGAAAGCTGGCGTCCTCCCCGAAATGCTTTGCACACTTTGCGCAAGCTGTGCGCGCACATAAAAGCCGCTTCTTTAAAATAATCCATTGTGGAGTGGTGTAATTTCCACGGCGCGCGGCGTGCTTGTTGCATCGCTCTGAAATGACAGCATGACGCCGCGCCGTTGTTTGGCATTTTACAGCGGTGGCGGCGGCGGCTGCGGCTGGGTGTCGTGTCTCTGCCGGATGGCTGCGTGGTGAAACGGAAAGACGGAAAGGTGAAGGCGATGAAAGACAGTAAAGGTGGCTGGCGCAGCTGCGCTGTTCACACTATCTTCCCCGCCCGCCAGTTTTATTATCACGTGTCCTAACACCAAGCCGACACGAATTCCGGGGGGGCGGGTGTCAAATTAACAAAATCAACAAAGAGCGCGCAATTTTTCACCGACTTTGGACGTGCCCGCCTTGCGAAACGCGCCGGAATCCTTTCATAATATTTGACATCATTATGCAAAAGGTTACCGGAGCGGTTTTGCGCCCACTCTCACAGCCCCCGCTTGCCCTGCACCAGCTGCTGTTGGTCGACGGGGTTGTTAGGTTGCAGGGCGCCTTCATTGTGCCACTCATTCGCCGCCGCGTCCTTATTATACCAATACCAACTAAACGCACTCTTAATCCTCTTCAAGTCGTTCGCGACGGCAGGCGGCAGGCGCCGTCCTCGAACACCGCCGCCGTAATTAAACAACACGCCCCGAAAGTCGAGTGCGCGCTGCAGGAGCTGAGCGCACGCTCAACAGGTCAAAAGGTAACGCCGCCGCGCCGCGCGCGTCGAAAGCTTTTAAATCTTATTAAAAAGTTTATCTTTGCAACTTGCTGTGCGTCTCGTTATATATATTTTCTCGTTATATATATTTAAGGGGCGAATGCCTGAAGAACCTTCGCATGCCTGCAGGCACTTCAAAGACGCGCGCATTCATAATTCCACCTGCTCCAGTAATTGTGACAGATTGACGTTTTCGGCTGCAATTCGCAGAATCAAAACCTGCGTCGCGCATGGAAATCACTTTCTTTTCTTCCACCTCTTGCACGCGGCGCGGCATTCATTTGCCACCTCTTGTGCGTCCCTCAGCAGGCGCGCATTCCTTTATCATGCCGCCGCCGTCATCAGTCGCCAGCCACCCCCCCGCCCTCGCCGATTGTTATTCGAAATGAATTTTTTTCTAAGTGCAGCTCGCCGTCGGTGCGTTTTTTTTTCCTGCTATGTTTTGCGTTCGTCTTTTTCATCACGAAAAAGTGCGCGTGCGGGAAAATGAAATTTCATTTTCAATAAGCTCGTTTGTTGCGCGAAATGCTCTTCGTGTTTCGCTCCTTTGCGCGCGCCCTCCTCCCCCCCTGGTGTTCGCGCCCTTGCATGCACCTTCTCTCATGAAAAATGTACTACAATGCGAACGGAAAAATGTTGCGCTGCGTCTTACGGGCTCTCCTCTACCCCAAAAAAAACAGCGCTACGTTTTTATTATTACGTTTCCGTCCGGTCAAGATAAAGACGCCACTCGGATTGTATTCATTTATTTTCGTCTTTCTGCTAGCGAGCTGAACCCCGTACAGCGCACTCCTTACGCATATCTTCATTCCTCGGCTTGGCGCTGCTTCTCTATTTTTTACACCCCGCTTCCTCCATTTAGCGAGGCGCAGCAGCCGGCAGCGCGTGTTTGGGGATGTCCTTTTTGTGTTCGGGCTTCCTGCCGGCGCGCTCGCAGCCGGCGTAATAAATGGGGTCAATGTTACGGGTTAGCATCATGCAAAACGTGGATTTATGCGATACATAAAGTGCTCTATTGTAGTACGCCGCGCAGTGCCATTCAGGCAGCCTACGAGCGCGCGCATTAAACCCCGCAAAAAGTTAAGTTGCCTTTTTTGCTCCTCCGAAAACTCACCGCACATGAGCATGAGGCAATGCTCTCATGCTCATGTTTAATTAAATCCATCCGTTGGAGAATGCATGAGGTGTGATTGCGCGGCGCCGGCGCCCGATTTGAGATGCCGGATTTTCAGAGTGCATGGGCGAAAGAGCTATGATGCGCCGGGTGCAGTTTGCACCGCTCATCAATTTTTAATTTTTCCAGATATCGCACGTGCGATTTGGCGAGCAGGGGGGGAGGGGGGCGCTCGCGCGGCGCGCCTGATTAATCTGCGCCTTTCATCGCTGACCTAGATTTTCATCCCCTTATCAGCATCAAAAGGCCATGGATACAAAGCGCGCTCGGGCGCTGCGTTTCGATTCGGCCAAGGAGTCGGCGGCGAGCGGACAGAGATAGATATTGATAGATAGCGCAAACTCCAGCCGCCGCCGTCGCCGCCGAGCATCACATTTATTCGGCGGCGCATTGTTGCGCGGGCGAGGGCCAGAAAGACAGCCGCCCGCCAGCCGCATTGACATTGAACCGGATTCGGAACGATATTGTTCGCAATGTTCGCGTTCACCTCCGCTGCTTCATCGATTCACAATTACACTAGTGCCGGCAGTGATAAAATCACGTCAGTCACGGCGGCGGTGGCGACGGCGGCGGCTCCACGTCAAGTCCTCCGAACAATGGTAACAATTTCTTTTTGCCAACTGCCAAGAATGCTCCGCACTGGCATGCGACAAACTGAAGTAAAACAACATTTTCATGTCGCTTTGGAGATCAGCGCGCGTTGTCTCCGGCTGGAATTTACCTGCGAGTGCAAAATGCAAAAGCGGAGAGTGCATCAGTCAGAAAGTTTGCGCTTTAAGCTCGCGGAAATATGCCGTGTGCGACCAAGCGCAAGACGGCGCAAAAACAGCGCTTTGCATGCCGCTGCTGCCGCCGGAATCTTTCGATATTGTGCAGTCATCTGCGAAAACATACAAAGTCGTAAAGTCGCTGCAAATCGCACACGCTCCGACGACAAACTTTATAGCGCCATAAAGTATTCATTGATTTCGATGGCACGTACTGATTGATAACAATGGTCAAGCAGCTTTCCTCGTAATTCTTGCCGCTTAGCATGTAGAAACTACGCGGACTAATGTTGAAATTATGGAATTAATAGAATAAACAAGCCTTTTAACCTAGTGCTAGCAAAATGCAATGAAATAACAATAACTGTCAACGCAAAACTCGAATGTTAATCTTGTATTTTCTCTCGCTCGCGCGTATTTCTAGAGTTTTGCGAAAAGTTTGAGCAGTGCGCAAAAACAATTTCATATTCATGTATTCGGATAAAAACATGGATTTAAAATATGTTAGATGTGTCTAACAGACGGTGCGGATGCGCAAACAGCGCGCGCGCAAAAAAATATGCGAAACCTTTTAAAAGTGGCGCTGCTCAAGTTTTCCCTTCCGCCGCCCTGCGGATTACGCGCGAATAATACGTTTGTTCTACCACATGCAATATGCAAACGCACTTCCCCCAATCCAGGCGCTCCAAAAAGAGTTAAAACGCCGAGCGGGAGCAAAAAAGCTACAGCGGCCGAACGCAAAAAAGAGTCGAACGTTGGCGAAATTTATGCGCGTATTTACCATTCTGGGCGCCATCGCGCCAGCGAGAAAGCCCATCTTTTCTCGACTTTATTAAATTCCGCGCTGACGCTGTCCGCGAGGTATTGTCCTGTGCCATCGCCAGGTAGCCCCCCTAACAAAGTAATGCGCGCATTATCATCGCGCGCGCGTCTTATTAAGTTAAAAGTTAAAAGTCTGCAGGGCGCGGATGCAAATGTGCGCGTGACCCGCGCCAGCGCAAAGTTAAAATCGAAAAGTTTGCCGCCAGCTGCCGCGGCAGGCGGGCCAATTGAGTGCGCGTGTTATGAACAATCACATAACTTTCTAGTTGGCAACGCATAGATTCCAGCACGCCCGGCGCCTTCACCATCCGACCATCCCGTTGGGGGCGAAAAATGTGTTTCGGTGTATTCTGGGCCTCGCGCTTGGGGCTTATCATAAATTGTCATTTACAAGCATTTACAAGTTATGAGCGATGCGGAGCGCGAGCGCCATCACGGCACATTGGGCCCGGTGTGCGGAAAATCAAAACCACGCCAAGCGCGCGGAGAAGGGGAGAAGCTTAGCCGCGCATCACATCGCTTATGGATGTGGACAGTAAAAAATAATAATCGCCAACTTGATAGAGAATAAAAGTTATTGCATTATTATTGTTAGTTGTTAAGTTTAGGTGCAAATGGGAAATTATTCGTTAGAGCGCTATTCATGAAGGCGCTAAACGGAGAAATTGCACTGGTGCACCTGCACGGTCATGCAAGAAAATGCAGGCGGGAAATGCTGCAAGGTGTTGGAGTTGGAATTCCTGGCGTGCCGTAATAATTTTCATTATCGTTCTTTTCAGCTGGATCACCTGGAATTTTGTAATATTCGCACGTGCACACCGCGAGGCTGCGACGCACGAGGTGTAATAAAGTTAGGAGTTCAGGAATCTAGATTCGCTTTTTTTCGCTTGCAAAAAAAGCTCGGCCCGGCGCGAAATAAAAGCACAACGCGGTCAATTAAGCAGAGGGCTGTGATGTTGCCGTGATGCCGTGATGCGGTGATGCCGTGACGGAGGCGATGTGTGCTGTGTGCGCCTGTGTGTGTGGTAAGTGACAGTGTTTTTGTTTTCCTGTTCACCTGCCGAGATAAGCACGTGCCGCGCGCGGATTTCGCGGCGGGCATTAGCTGGCAAGACTCAACTCAATACCGGCGATGTATGTGGCGGGCGCGAAAGTAGGTAGCGGCGGCACCCTCCAGGTAGTAGGTTAGTAGGAGCAAGAGCGGCGGCGGGCGGCGAGATCGGCAGGCCGGCGACGACGGCGGGGGAGGCGGGTGTAGGCGGCGGGCGGGGAGCGCGCGCCTGGCGGCTCGCGGCACGCGCACACAGCCTCTCGCCGGCCGCCGCCGCCGC
>JAODGB020001461.1:0-11743 GCA_027574905.2 Earota dentata | reverse complement strand
GCAGGAGTGAAGTGTGAACGAATGGCTCGAAAGGCGCGCGGAAAATGAGGCGCGCAGTGCGCAATCTGTTTTACATCTCGTACAGTTTAAACGCCCCGCGCGCCATTGTGTGTATGTGTATGTGTGTGTGTGTGAGTGTGAGTGTCGCTTGTTATGCTTTCGCCTAATTACGATTACACAAATGTTCTGCACGGAGTGGCGGATAATTAATGTGCCGGCGTCGCGAGTGCATTTTAACGTGCGTCCATCGCACGAAATCTACACGAAATATTAACGCGTCTTCCTGCCCGAGAGTGGTGTGAAAAAAATAAAAAAATACAATGAGAAATAAAAAAAAACCAGTGGAGGTACATGTGTAGATGTTATATTGCTTTGTGATGTCCAAAGTAACAACTAGCGCATTTCCTTCGGAATTTGTAATTGTTATTGTAACAACAAATTTCATGCGTTGAAATGTTTAAATTTTGCGATGGCATTTGCATTTTAAATTTTTTGCCATTACTCGCAGTTACCACCTTGAGCATGTTGCTGAACATGCAGGCCAATTCTGATGCAACTTAAAAAACGTTATGGGTTATTTTATTTCAGCTTCTTTACACTTTTCGTTTGTTTTATCGGCATCGCTGAGGCTTAATAGTCGTGCGAGTGGGAAATACGCGCGCACATTGTACGCTGGGATTTATTATCGGAATATAAATTGTCTAAATAAACACTAAAAGGAAAAGTGTGTACTTGGATTTGCATAGAAGCATGCGCACTTTTCCTACTGCATACCAAAGCTCACTGGTGGTTATTCAATTTGATTTTGATACATCCCCATTCCAACAAGGACGAAATACTATACAGATAAACCTCGTTTCTAAGACAATATTTTAGGACTTGCACACTTTTGACCGGAATGTTTTCGTGTCACCGGCGAGGTTTAAGTATTTTCGTTGCGTGTTTTTTGTGAACAGGCAGTGTGAGTGCTTTACGACTTATTTTCTTAAATCATACTTACACTTTTATAGTGGATGCGCGCTTGCGAAGTCACCAAACGTCGGCGGCGGCATCGGCGTCGGCGTGATTCTCCCCCGGCAAGAGAAAATAAGAAGACGCTGCGCAAAAAAGTGATAAAACTTTTTATTATATATGTCTGCCATCCCATATAGGCGAAGTTGCGACCGCGGCGCATGCATGCGCGCAATTTATGCCTAATACGCAAGGCGCACAAAGTGCGCTTTTAACGCCCGTCCGCGCGGCCGTTTCGACGATTTGCGAATCGGCGGAGTTCAAAAAGTCATGCGACTCGCGCCGACGTATAAAATATTCTACCTTATATGACCTTCTGCGTACCTGGCGCTCGCAGCCGCAGCAACAGACGCAGCACTTATCCGCCCCGCGAATTGCGGCTTTGCGCGGGGAAATGTATTAGCGAAACACATCATAATTTTACCAAGTGTGCAAAAATTCCCTATTCCGCGACATGTGCGCATATTCGCACAAACATTAAGATAAACTCTCCACACTTGGCGCGCGCGAAGGTGGTGGATAAACGACGAGTGGAGTGTGGAGAGTCAAATTGCTTTCTGTAATTTTTTTTCTTCGTCCTAGAGTCGGAAAGACATAAGACGCAAGGTGCAGGATTCAAATGTAAATTTCAGCAGGGGGAGGTAGAAAAAATATAAACCTAAGTTATTGCGCATTTGAGGCGCGAATTTAACTTTGAACAGATGATAAAGCCGAAGATAAGTAACACCTGGTTGTGTTGTGGAGTTTTAAAATTACCATTTTTAAGATTTCCTTGTAATAAACCATATGTTATCGATGATTACTAGGAAATTGATTTATACCTTTTATCACTGCATACAAATTCGAAATTCCTACATCTCTTCCTGGAGTGTTTCCAGAGCCAAATCTATTATTAAACGCACTCAATCTCACTTCAATCGTGCTATTACAATTTTCACAAATTAATCTAATCCAGGTTTAACAGGTAGCCTGAAATCGTCCAAATGCGGCTTGTACCATCGATAAAACCAGTGATTCTGATGTGGCTGATGAAGCGATGAGTGTGGTGCACCCGTGGTCAGCGGTTGGAATGTTTATAATTACTGAAATGAATTATTCGCTCTTCGAGGTCCGCCGGGTAATTAACAGAACCACTTATTCAAACGCGCGCGATATCTCGCGCAACATTTGTGCGTGATGATTAATGCGCGAAATGTTCTAATTGGCACCTTTCGGTGCTTGTTGTATAATTATCAAAACTACAATGTCCCAGTCCCACAAAGCATTCTCCAAAACAACGGGTAACTTACGTTGCATTGGTGTTTTGGAGGATCCTGTATCTACCGAGTGTAATTAGTCAAAATTCCAATCAGGAGATTATCAACGCGCTAATTTGTTGCTTACATATTTGCAGTAATAACAAGCTTAGCAAATCGCTAAATCACGAAAATCGCACTTAAGTCATGTTGCATGTTAAACATCATCATCAGAAGCTAGAGATAACTCCATGATTGATTAAGATTTCATCAACAACTAAATAAGGTTTTCTTTAAAATAAATGTTTGTTGAATAGAGTTATTTTCTCGTACTTGACTTAGAATTAAAAGTGACGACTTAAAATTACACAATTTCAAATGCAAAATACAGCCAATTAAAGAACATGTAACATCTAACAATGTGATTATTTATGATTGTCGTTATCGAGGCAACAAAGGCATATACACCGGCTACTTAAGAATGTATCTAAGATGCTCAACAGCTCAACTGACTTAAGTTTGGTCACAAGCGGCTTTTGCGTTTCATCGGTAAGCCGAATCCCGTGTTATTAATTAACGTATGCATGCGTTTTATTAATTAGACTTAATAATAGCAATTACGCCGTGTTTACTATCTAATTAGATAATAAACATATAAAATAAGTGGTTGAAGTCTAACTGACTGAAGTCAAATTCAAAATGCTAAGGTCTCGCACGATGCAGGCCTCAAAGCTACTTAATTTCGGTGTTGCATAAGTTATCTATATACAGTGTGTTATGTTTCTTCACACTGACCGTCATTTTAAACAAAGCCATAGAAGATGTACCATATTGTATGAGATCGTGCACGGTAATCACGAAAGATCATAAACTCCAGCAGGACTACCGCATAATTTACTCGTAGTTTAATTATTATCGTATTGAACATTGCAGGCTGCATAAAATGATTTTATTAAAATCAAACCGATAACGATTCCCACCATATGCTCTGGGATCGATGTGAGAGGAGTGTTTGAACACGCGTATTAGCTATCACTACAACATGCTTGTTAGCTAATCACAGACACTATACCTGAGAAACCAGAGTAAGTGTTTATAAGTAACGTTAGCTTAACATTTTATTTTTTACTTTACGATATTGAATTACAACTCACCTGAGCCTTAGACTAGTTCTCATACTGCTTAAGCATGGAGGCAATAAATTGTGTTTGATCTAGAATATCCTCCGCGCCCGCGAAAGTATCTAAATTAGCAAAAGCTCGCAGCATAATCAGGAATAATGAGTGCTGATAGATAATCCAACTTGTTCCATTCTGGAAGTCTCAAGTTGCAGGTCTCCAGTCTTAAAGTCACTTACCTCCTGCTTTATTTGCGTTTGCAAACTTTAACTCGTTTAGCGGCCATTTCATTCTGAATTTACGAGGTTGCCGGTGTGACCGGTAGTCGGGGTATTGCATCAAACTGCATTCTCGCAAGCTGCTTCCAGCGCAGCTCTGGCCGAGAAATAATTAAATAGAAAAGTGTAATCTAATCGCGATGCTCAATTAAATTCATTAACCAGTTATATGGGCAGCGCGACCAAACTGGAACCACGCTTCCACAACGGACGATACAGGTAAAGGTTGCAGTCGCTGAACGGCTCGAACTGCCGCTGATGCCGCCGAACGGAAAACAAAGTGTCCTTCTTCATTGCAAAGTCATTATATAGCCTTTTATTTCCATCCGCACAGCGCATCCACATCGCGCTGGAGTAAAACGGCTCGTTATCGCTCTCGCGTCCACTTAAATTAAAAACGTATTTAAGTAAATTAAAAGGGCACGTCTCGAGTTGAGGCGAGTGTCTAATTTTACCCTAATCAGCTCCTCGTTATTTAGTCACTTTCTGGCTCTCGTTAGCTCACCAACCAGAGTGGAGTAGGTTGGCTGCCAGAATGTAATGTTGCGTGGAGTTTTAAGCTTGGGTCTTCCGATAGTGCTGGTATGTAGATGGTTTGCTGGGCATTGGGGAGGGGTGCTCGTGAACGCGCACACCGACACTCCATTTATAATGACCGGAAATAGCCGAATGCACACTGCTGCTCACTGCCGCAGTTTTTGAGGTGGGCTGCGTCTGCCACGCTCTGACGACCACCATTCACCGGCGCTAACAAGCCCAGGCACTAGCCCTTAACCCAATTATTTTTTCTGCTATGTGGGCTATGCACTACGACTACACAACTCCTAACTTGGTTTGGAACGTCAGGGTTTGCACCACACTGCAATTACCTCCATGGTTAATGTGGATGTTTTCCGCATTTTGTAGCCACCGCAAGCACGCCTGACAGGAAAGTTGAGAATTTGCGATAATTTTTCCGTTTCATTTGGCCTGAAGTGTCCCAACTTTAGCGCCGAGGGACGTGCTCAAAAATAGAATTTTCCCTCGGCGTGATGGTCGCAAATGTCGCAATAACATGTGAAAAATCCTCCGCCGTTTGCAGGCAAGTGTCGTCGCAAACGTCGGAGATCGAGTTTGTGGGTTTGCGGCTTCCGCGGGCGGCTAATTCAGCGTCCCGCGCGCACACAGGTTTATTGAACAATTGACCCACATGTGCGCCGGCCCGCGCCCGGAGGTCGCATTCCACAACCCCTCAGAAGGCAGTCCACATGCCAGTCAGTCCTTTTGGCTTTCCTCGCTCGTAACATTCTACTGTGCAATTCTACAATTTCCTCGGCAAAGGCGAAGTGTTTGCTTTAATGCCCTACTATGATATCCAAGCAAACCCATCCAGAGACATGGTGTGTGGCAAGTGAGGTATCGCAGATGACGTAGGAAGAAGGAAATGGATGCAAGCGGGTTACATTCACGGAGATGGTGCACCACAAAATGCGCTTTCCCGCCGAATTCAGAGCCGCGCCGTGGTGCAAAGTAGCGCGAGCTTTATCAAATCTACTTATGGCCCCGGCGCAGTCGTGTGGTCACCGCCGCGGCACTAAAACACTAACATCTTTTGCTCCTTTCTCAAACTGCAATGCCACGAGCCGGGACCGGGGCCAGCGAGCGGACATACATTACGTCAGCTTGGATTACAATTCGCTTGTCGGTTTTATTTCGAACTTACGTATATCACTTTCCGAGTCGAGCCGGGCATCACGACTCCTTCGGCCTCCGGCTGCAAAGCCTTGGCGCCTTGCAGTTAGTGCATCATGCATTAAAACCTCATGTCACTGGAACATTTTCCACCCGCGCATTATCATCATCATTGTCATAATCATCAACATGCGAATAAAAATTTACCGCGCAAGTAACTCTCAAAACACTTTGTAATTGCACTCAACACGGGCCAGAAGCAATTTACACGTACTGCGAGAGTGAATTTGAAGACAATTTTAGTGGCACCTACAGAAAGACTAGTCACAGTCAGTATATTTGATTGTAGTACAATTTTGCAACGGCACTTAAACTCCACGACGGCGAACAACATCCGACAGCGCGAGGCAAGGCGCAAGGCGGAATATAGTTAGCCATTAATTTACAATAACAACTTATTTATCTCTGGGGGCCCTCGTTTTATTGATTGCGCGAATTTAGTTTAACAACAACCCTCGTACGCTCGCACTCGTGCCACAAATGAGAGATAAGGCAATTGTAAATTGTGCGCCAGACAACAGACAACTTTTAAGGGCGAAAAACTGCGTTATCTCCTGTAACTTTCTGGCAGCAAATTCAAAACAATTAAAAATTGCGATATATCAAACTTCCAACCATGAAAATACGAATTACAATAATATGCTGAAATTTAAATAAATCAAGATTACAGATTGGTAGTGTAAGAATACTTAATACACTTAATTACTACTCCGCCTACCGCCTACATGTTTGTAGTGAATTCATTGGAATAAAAGAATTCCTACTAATTAAGAATTTAAACTATGCTCAAGTTGAAGTGGAAGCAAGTAAACTAAATTCAACAAGATAATAAAAGTAAACAATCTCCGTAACATTTTCTCATGTCGCTGCTGTTGTGTATTTCATTTCGTAGTTATGCAAACTAAAGGCGGACTAAAGCTCGTTTTACAGTCTGTCAGATCAGCGCGATGCACTCTTTGATTTTATAATACGTTAATTATTTATTTAATTAATTAAAAATAACATTTCACGCCTCGAGGCTGCGCGCGGCGTTTGAATTATGCAATAAAACGTCGAACTGCTTATTAGATTCCGTGCAACAAGCGAGATCCCTCTCCGAGAGCGCGGAATTCTACGCGAGTGGCAATTGTTGAATGGTAATTCACATAAAGTTCAAAAGCACGAGCTGAAATGACCTGCACCATGTATATGTAGCATGATAGATCTCACATTGCGATGTCACGAGATGCACGAGGTAATCCACGTTATTTGCAATAACAATGCGCAATGTGCTATTTCGTTAATCAAGTTGTGTTAACGATCCACCTGCGAAATTAAACTCGACCGGCTAAACTTTTGTGAACTTGATAATCATAGTAGTGTAGCCTCTGAAAAAGGAGATCGGTAACATCAGAACCGTCATTACTTCCAAATTAATAGCACGCATAGACTTGCGCCTGACTTGACTTTACTGACTTGAGGGTTAGAGTCAGTTATAGTGCAGGATATGCCAGCACCCGCTAAAAGGTATCATTAACAGCACAAACCGCAACATGCCCTTCCCTATTCTGCAACGCCATGACTAGACTAGTGACTTCGTAACGTATACTTACTTGGGTTACGCAACCTAACGTTGTGCACAACCCAGTCATCATTATCAGACGTTGGCCAAATTTCATTCATCGATGACTAGAGAATATTAGTAGCATGCGCGTGTCTATTACACCCTCTGACCCTCTGACTTTCACATCATGAGCGGGGGTCTGTCCAGTGCAGGCCAGTCGAGAAATATGGCCTTGTGCGCGTCAGTAATCATTATGTCTTGTTATCATTAACAAGGTACGAAAAATTGAGCAAATTTGGAGCCAACCTCCTTGCGACTCTTTTTTTTTTCAATATCATGGTCATTTCAGGTAATTTTGCCATGCAGCTGATTGGTTAAAAATCCGCCCAAAAAGGTTTTCAACACGTGGACATAAAAGATTGAGCAAATTAGTTTAAGTAAAACTTTGGTCATTACAGAATGTTTAATTTTATCTCTTTCGAAGCTTTAATGAATACCTAGTCAATTACGAAATAGAAGAACTCTAGATTAATTCACCGGGACGCCGAGCTGAAATAAAGATGTCTGATCACGATTGCGAGGTCCAAGTAACAATGACACCAGGAAAGTTTTTCACAGCGATAAGCACAAGCAGCTCCGACCAGACCAGCTCTCCGACACTCGGACAACCACCGGGAGTGATTAATTAATTAAGTTTACTTCACAGATAATTTGTCATTCTTTTCATTCGCGTTAAACATCCAGCGGGTAAGTATTTACTGCCCTACGGTGTGTTGCAAAACAATTACGCATTTGAATTATGCATCTGATTTTCATACTGGAAAACTTTACCGAAACGCGGTTGCGATGTTTGTAATTTAAAATAAAATATTTAGAATAGTGTCAGTGTGTTGTGAGCATGCACACAAAATTCAGGAAAATTTTCTGTTTCGTGACTAGGTGTAGCATTTCTGTTCGTAGTGTGTTTCACTTTTTCACGCAGGAAAAGGAGAACGGGACGAGCGCGCTGGTTGTGGCGGTGTTGGAAGTTGCAATGGAGATGGTAGAGTTGGATAATTAAAAATGCGGCAGCGCCTGTTAATTTGAATATTTTATTAATTCCACGCGCCATGCTTTTAATTATACATTTTCGCTCCTCCTAGTTAATTTCGTTCTTCCCATACAACGCGGCAACTAGCAATGGCCGTGGCATGGAGAAACTTGTGCAAACATTTTAAATTCTACACAACAGCAAACAAGCATGAGGCTTAAACAGGAGCAGGGCCATCATGTTGGAAATGAAAAAATATGTTTTTGACATTGTATAAAATCTAGATTGTATTAAAATGTTGCTGGAGCCATAATGGTGCACAAAAGTTGTGCGAATGCACAGTTTTGTGATTATCCTGTGTGTGTGTGGGCATTTCGCGACATGATATGCGCCGGCCAGAACTTGCTGGGCCCTACGCTGATGGCCGCTTTTTGCACCTTTTTGCGCAATGCAATCGTGCAATTGAAATGCGCTTGTGCGATGCATGGGACGCATCGCTGCATCTCCATCCGATAAAACGTGCATTTCGCCGATGCGATAGCGAGGCGAACGAATCGAGCGCATCTGAAGCGCTATCGAATATCCTCCGCCGGAGCGCCGTCCTCCGGAAAGGAGCGGCCAGCCACCCAAAACGTACGGCGACAAACCGCCGAAACGAGCCAATATGGCGATATACCACGCGCTCACTGAAAACCGTGACGAGGTTGCAGTCGACGAGAAAATTAATAACTCAACACGCTACTCAAACCATATAAATCCGATGCACATACTCCTGAGATAATGTTTCAAACGTTTTACGAGTTCACTGAAAAATTCTTCTCTGCAAATCGATTTTTCCTTTTTTTTACTTTTTGTTTTTATTCTTTTGTAAACGGGCAGTAGATAAAGAGCGTTGGTGTGGCGATGGCGTTGGCTTGGCTTGGCTTGGTCGGTTGACAATTCGGTGCGGCCGTTATCGCATCGGTGGTAATTTAGAGAGCCGAACAGTCGACACATAACAGGGGTTTAATAATATCTATCTCGCCTGAATGACTAACTACACCTGACTATCGTTTAATTCGTACTAATCTGAAATTACCTGGCACGGCAACCCGTGCGGGGACGATACGATAACGAAGGCGCGCACCACGCCAGCCGAACCCGCCGTCGACCCCAAATCGAGGCCTTCAACAAACCGGCATCCATCCATCCGCATGTGCCTATATGCATTTTACATATCGCAACGTGCAAGGTGACCAACGTTTTTATAACTTTAGGTGCTGCTCGCATTTCTATTCGACTCCATTCCATGGGAACAATTAAGATATCTTGTACGTTGTAACTCTGGTAACTGTAATATGGAACAATAAAGCGATAAGTTAAAAGTCGAGCAAAAAAGAGGAAATGTCTCTTCATACCTGGTGCACGTGGCGTCGTCATTGTGTAAAATTTACGTTTTTACATTTTTACATTCTGCATTTTCATTCGTCTTTTTGTGCGAGTGCGCCAACGCGGGCTTTTTTATTTGCCTTCCCTGCACATTTCGCTTTTTATTTTCTCGCGCGCCGTCCGATTCACAACCATCTAAAAGGTTTCTCTTGTAACGCAGCGATAATTATCTGACTTATAATTTAATTTGTCTGTCTAGTTGGCTGGCGTGCAGGCCACGAAACCTGGCCTGGGTTTCACGAACAACGCATTACAAAAATAACAATTCCCAGCAACAAGCTCGGCATTCCCAACCAAAACGAAAAGTTCGAATTTGTACGCAAACCGAATTGGTTATTTATAATTTCTTCATAATTGGGGAGTGGAGTTCTGCTGAGGAAGTGTGCTTGTTGATTGGTTGACAGTCTGAAAAATTTTAGTCAGTATTCTGCGAAAGGAAACAAATTGTCAACACGTTTCGCCATGTTGTCGACGACGACGCCCGTGTGTTCGACATCGCAGCAGTTTCCTGTCGTTTATTACAGTCGTTGCACGGGCCGCGTACGTCAACAACCCCCTTCGGCTGTCGTCTACACTTTGTAATTAAATACGTCATCGGAAAAATATCTTTGACACGGGCGCGCAACGAATTCCACCCGTGCGCGCTCAGTGCGGTTGACGCGGAGAAAAACCAGGAGAGGGAACACACGTCCGATGCCACACGTTTCGCACCCCCAGGACCCCAGCGACACAACCTTCCCCCGCATCGCCCCCCAATCACTTGACACGTCGATTCATTAAATCCGCACTCGCGCCCGGAAACTGTTCGGAAATTATTAGAAACAACACCCTTGAGTTTTACACTTTGGGGCTTTCAAAACTCTTCTGAACTTTTGCTTTGATTTTTTTTCTTCTTGGGGAGAAAAACGATTTTTATTTTTTGCACGCTCAGATTACACACGATGTTGATGTGCATGTTGATGTAGCTCTTGACACATTTATCAATGTGCCAGACATACAAAAATGTTATAAAGCTATTAGGACACTTCCAGTCTGGAGACTCTAGTATACCTGAGGTTATTTGGCTTGATGCTCAACGGCTGAGTGTTATAGGTTAATGTCTTGGTTCTAGGTCTAAGCTGCATGGAGTTGACAAATTGAGACCCATCGCTGTGCGCTATCGATACATTGTCACAAAGAGCACAAACAAACAAATCAAGTCGTGTCACGCTTGCACAATGGGTGCCACACCGTGGCGAATGATAAAGAAGGTGCCACCCACCCAGGTGCTCCAGGTCCCCGGTCACGATTCAATTCCAGTCCAGATATTGCCAAACCAAGCAAACGTTGTTTACCCCATGCGGTCAACGTAATAATTTCCGGTGCGCTTCCATTGAAAACTATATATTCTTAGCTCCTCCTCGCCTCCCGAACGTAAAGTCACATGTCGATTGTGTTTATTGACCCATTGAAGTCAACAACAAGTAGGCGGCAACGGTACCTTAAATATTGTCTGGAAATTGCAAACGGCACTTGTTGTGCATCCACATCGCCCGACATCCGTTTCAGTGGGACACACTGATGAATTACATGTTATGACCGGCATCTGCTTCCTGAATTGTCTGCGGAATAGTGGCGCGATCCAGATGGCATGGCAAACATTCAGTGTAATCATAATTGCCAAGGAATGTTATGTGCTCGTGTGAGCAGTGTATTGTCATGCACCTCAAGCATGAATACGCACGACAAACATGACGTCCGTCGTCGTAGGAGGAGTTGTAGGTAACCAAGGAAGGAAGCAACGCAATGTACACAAGCGTCAAGTTTTTGTTGACTCTATATAGGTGGCGATCGTATTGTCGTGTTCGACTAATGGATCCATACTAAATAAACGTTTACACACAATTCTACTTACGTTCAACTAAATTTGGTGCCTCCTGGTAATCCATTCTAAAAACCTCGATTGTGTGCAAAAATAAGTTGTTTCCAACATCCATACATTTCAATTATCAGTAGATGACTGGGTGGTTCCCATTACGTTTAATGGAACTATTGTTAACTGCTAGGCTGCACAAATTTGAATTTGGGCCTCTGGCGAGAAGACCACAGAGAGAGAATTGAGAATATGTTCCATTTTACCGGTGTTAATGGAAATTAATTTATGTAAATGACGTATGCGATTGCGAGCATTGTAAAGCTTTTGGTGCTAGTGGTAATATCAGATCTGATTCTGGCCAATTTGGCCATCACGATGGGTCGCATTTACATATCAACATTATTTCCCAATTTAATCGTATATGTATTAATATCATAATCTCTTCGACTATGTGCTTATGCTCTCACTTTATGTAAAGATGTACATTGTGGGCAGATATTATTTGTCTAAACAT
>JAODGB020001427.1:0-42210 GCA_027574905.2 Earota dentata | reverse complement strand
CAAATATATTCCTCTAGGTCACACCATCAATGAAAGTGCAAAGTTTCACAGGGTGCATAATGCCATTGAATGTAATTCCACGGACCGGGCCCAGCAAATGCCTCTGTACCTATATAAAGTTTGTTAGATACGAAATTAATTGTTGCCTATTCTATATTAATTCATCGCGCATATACTTTTGGAGTGTTGTAAGGTTTAGTTAAAACATTAACGTAAGTGGTTCTGAGTTATTTAGACATGCGACGGTATTTCCCGCTGCCCACAAAAACTAATAAAACTTCAACTCATCTCGCTGTTTCCCGCTGCCTGCACATCCGTACTGCTGCCGTAGTTAAGTGATTGACTTTCTACATGATCGAAAATTGCAGGCAAAGCACACACATGACTTGCAGATGATGCGCAAGCGTTCTCGGCACGATGTATTCATAATTAAAGCATTAATCGGCTAAATAACATCCAATTACGCACGGGATATGCATACCCACCCAACCCCGCATTGCTTGTCCCATGATGGACAATGGCACATGGCGTATGCATTAAGCGCGCGTGCCGTGCCCTCTGTGTGTATCATTTATGATCGCTGCGTCTGAATAGCCGTTGAATGGTAGTAGCATGATGCATCTATTAGGATTACATTGCCTGACTCGCTTCGCGTATTACATATTCGTACATTATTATATTAGCCATGTTGACTAATTGCCCATTTTGTTGCAGGCTATGGCAATGATGGGGTGCATCAACAGATAATCAATATTGACAATAGGTATCCAGGCCCCATTACCAATAATAGCTGAAACAGCAGTAATTGACGGTTACCATTAGAGTACCATGAGTGATTTTAAACTCGGGATATATATATATAGGATACGATGGATATTTGGTGAGATGCGAGTCACCGCATCACGATGGGTTAGCGCGTGTTATTGTCTTTCGTTGTGGCGAAGTTATACGCGTATTACATGTCGGTGGAGGTATGAGCGCTACACGTTTCTTTTTTTTTTTTTGATCCCCTGGGGTCATATCAGATATGTTTATTATTCGCCATGCCGCGTATATACCACAAACACCAATCTGCACTCTACTTCAAGATTTTCTTCCAGATCTCTGGTAACTAGCCGTCGCAGTGTTTCATAGAGATCGAACAGATTTGTGACAATGACATATCGTCTCTGCGGGCTCGTGTCTGTGGCACTGCGGTGCATCGCCGCGGCTGGGAATTAGGGAATAAAATGAAATGTCCGTCGGGCTCGTCGCGTTTAAATGCCGCACACGTTCCGGCATACGCGAAGAAGTTTTTAATCTAAACTCACATGCGATTTTTCAGCCCGCGCGCTTTTTAAAAACTTGCGGGCGCAAGATGCAAAAAACACTTCTGGGAGCAGCAAGCGCGCAAAAAGACCGGGATAGCAAGTTTGTCGAACCAAAATGCGCTGCCCTCCACCGCCACCACATCAAGTTGTGCGGAGCGTGAGTTAACTTTCTCATATGACCGGAAGGCTGGAGCAATTTTTTCGACTTTCAGGGGCCCACCCTCGCTGGCACCGCCACGCGCTGCAACTTTTACATACTCTTCCGCTCTGGCATTACGTATGCGTCGAATGCACGCGCTCGGGCGAGGATGAAAAACTCCATCCACTAATGTTAACCCCAAACGTAACATTTCGGGCGTTATCTAATAAACTAGCTCCCTCTTTCTCGGCGCGACGCGGCGAGCTAAATCTCAATGCGAAATATACCCGACGTTGTTGTCTTTTTACGCCGTACGACCCGAGGACCCTCCGGCGAGACAGTCGGAGCTCACATTTTTCTTCACACATTTTCGACACTATAATTTATTACAACTATTCGAAGATGTATGCATTGCGACGCAGCGCTCGTGGGCCTTAATATATCTGTGTGTTTCGTTGAATTAACCTATATAGTGTTAAATTTGCAACACACATGCGATCATTTATTCTCTGCTTTTTTTCTTTCTTCGATAAAGCGCAATTGCACAACGCGTAGTTTAAATTTATTTGACGATTTATTTCATATTATGCCATCACTTCATCGCCCAGCAACGAATTGATCGTCCTATTACACTGCGACCATTGTGTTTCATCAACGTTCCTCATTCATTCGTCGTCACCGCTTTATTCCCCGCTTCGTATTTGTTCGGCATCACAACAAATTTTCCTAAGCTTGCGCTCCGCGATCGTTCCACGTTCCGTCCACCCCGTTCATTATTTCCTCCTTTCTTTTCTCCGTCAATGTGCAGCGCACTCACCCTCGAATTGAATCGACGACAACGACGCGTTCGCATTTCGATTGATGAAAGAATAAAAGAATGTAAGAATAAAGGGAACGTAATAAGCAATCGAGAGACAAAATGTGGCCGGCGCGCGCTCGAGATGCTTCGGGATGCGCCTGCCTTCTGAGAGGATGCTGTTCGTGCAGTTGCTGCTCGATCAAGTTCATATAGAACAGCCCCCCTCATTCTCATTTCTTTCCATGTTTTTCTGATTTGGGCCCCAGAATTGGGTCCAAGCGTAATTTGCAAAAGTGGAGGAAACTCAACGCACCTGTTTACATGCAAGTTTAGTGACGTATTTGGGTTCAAGACATTGCGCGTACTATATGAACCTCGATAGCTCGATGCTGCGGTGTTGCCGTTGTTTGCTCTTTTGAGAGCCATGCGAATCGGCGAAACGGCTAATTTTGCACTAATTCAATAGCGAAAAAATCCTCCAAACCCAAGGGAAATGCAATTTAAAAGCAAATTAGGACGGCGAAGAAGGGCACAAGGGGAAGAAAAAGCACGCGCAGCGCGCGGGGTTGAATCGATGCTACGTAATATGTTTGCGCCGCGCGTGGTAGCGTGAATCTTCCCTCGCAAAGTTGCGAGTTGCGAAAAAATGGGAAATATTTAAATTTGGTGTAGATTATAATGATTATTATCAATTGGAGCGTGTAATAATGTGTGCAGCAAAGAAGAAAATTAAAAAAGCTAGACGTTTAACGATCGGCTAGATGTTGCGCACAGAGGCGCCGATGCACAGCGCCGACGACGATCGATGGTCACGTCTGATTAGTTTTAATAAATTCCCGCACACCTGAGCGCATAACTTCGGGAACGTAGCGTTCATACATTTTTCGCATATTGCGCTCTATCGGTCGCGGATATATGTTTATATGAAAATTGGCCAGGCTGATCGAAACGATTTTCGTCTCGACCGCGGCGAGAGAAGTGGGGACGGGGTGAAAATAAATAGAAATAGAAATGTGTTAAAACGAGCACCAAGGAATGAACAAAAAGATACGAAATGTGCCGAGTTGCAAGTGGAATAGTCCGCATTCGTGCATCGATACATTGCGGCAAACCGTTACAATATTATTAGATATTGGTTTTTGTAGTTTGTAGCGCTATCTGAGGAAATATCGCATTTCTTCAAGTCGACGGTATTCTTTCAAATGCGGTCCTGTCCGCGCGAGTGCTAGTTTATGACGCGATCTGCCACCTACACATGTACATCGCGCGACGCTTTCGAATTCAATTTGAATGTTGATATAAAAAATTGACACGTTCCCAACCTTACGTTCTCCACCTCGCGCCATCTCTTCTTGGTGCAGGCGGGTGTTGGGTGTTGCCGCATCCTTCGAGAGGCTAACTTGGCGCAGCCGCACCGTCAAACATAAAAAAAATGGCACATCATCGGTTATGTGTGGCGCGTATCGTTACGGCTTTTCAGTTATAACCATTGCGAACGATGCGTTGCGCAGGTTATCCAACCCAGCGCGAACGACGCGCACCCAAACACCCACGGGGCGTGCATGCCAGACAAGAAGTGCGCGAGGCTCGCAGTTATTCCGGCCTGAGAAATGGATATTGTAATATGTGAAATGGATAGTGTTACGACTTCACATAACTTTCAAATCCCCTTTTTCCGTTCTGCTTTTCGGTTTCCCTCACTTCTTTACCACTTGGTTTCCGTCGTGTGCTCCCTCGGCTGCGCAGCGCGCACACACCCGGATCGGGAGGATGCTTTTGTTGCGTTCTGAAATAAGAGCATAGCTGCTGGTTCTGTTGTGCATCCTTGCCACCAGTGCTGGACTAATTCTAACCTGAGTATTTGATATTCACAAAATTTAGAGTGTCATTAACACCAACATGCTCTTGCTCTTAGGATATTTGGCTGATTCTGATTGAGACATGTTGCAGAATATCATCAAAACAACGTAAAGTTAACTGTTTCAATTGCATTCGAGGGCTAAGCCCGTCCTGCGCGAGAAAAGCATAAGTATTAGTACCCTAGCTATGTAGTGGTATAGTTATAGTAAAGTAGATAATGTCGAGAATCGGCGTCTTTATGATTTTTTTATTGAGAGGAACGCGTTTTTCGCGCAAGTTCCCTCACACACTAGCGCACTTTCTACAATATACAATATACAATATCTAAATATGTAAATTGTTGGAGAAAGTCATAAAAACGGAAGAAAAATCATATAAATATAAAGCAGCGCCGAAAAGAACCCAAATAACAAAATAGCCGCGAAAGTCGTCCACTTTCGCCGCCCGCTGAGAGAAAGAGAGCTTTTCCTCGCAGTCGTATTTCCACGCAGCGCGTGCTTGACAAGGACCGAGCATTAAGAAAATTAATTTCGTAATGTGCTGGATACACTTTCCTTCAATTCCGTATTATGCGCAACGATCTTGTTATCATGTTATTATGATATTATTATGCTGATGGGCGAATATGTTAGGAAGAGTATCACGATTATGAGCTTCTTGCATTGCGCGCTGCTTTTATTTTCCGCCAACGCCAGCCACAATCTTTTCTCCGCGGTGCATAGTTGCCGCGGGTAGAGAATTTCGCTCTTCATGTAAAAATGAGGACTGTTTTTATTTTATTTTAATCTTAACTTTCGGTGGTATTTCATTACTTTGCTAGTAGCACTTGAGTGAAAATGCTTGCCGTTAAGCTAATGCACTCGAAAAACGAGTTTTCTCAAGTACGACGAGGGGGTGCACTCACTAGACACATAGTAGTCCAAGAACTCCACAAAACACGCAAAAAGAAACAAAATGCATTTTCTAAAAGTAACAATTTTTCGAGCACTGCTTGTACTGACTTTTTCTACCCCGCTCGCCTACGAAGAATTCTGTCGGTTTTGCCCATTATAACTCGTTCACAATTCACGCAGTCGTTGCAACTTGCGATAAAAAAATGAAGTCGTCGAACTTGTTAGGCGGCAATCTCCTGGCAAGCGGAAAATTTCGTTATCGATTTTGTTTTTGTGCAAAAATCGCGCCCATCCCGCCCCGCCGCCGCACGCATCAGTCGCGATTGACATGCGTATGACATGCAGACTCCCTCTCGATGAATCTCGTCAGCGGGTGCGTCGGGTTGGGCGGAGACTTACGTGACGAGCCCCTAACGAAATTAATTACGCCGAACAAGGGGGGTAACAGAGTTGAAATCTACGTGCTGCAGGCGCAATTCAGCGCGCATCGCCGCCGCCGCCACTGCTGGTGGCGGGAGGTGTCTGGCTTTGTGTGTATTTGTACACACGACCCTAATATATTTTCTTATGTTTCGCGCGCCAGCCCCGGCCGCGTTTTGTTTGCGAACGATTTGTTTAGCAGACGAAAGACGTCGGATGCCTTTTCGCGCCCGCTTAATCGACCGTAACACATTTTCCCATTTTATTCCTGCGCACGCCTGCACGCGTCGATTTGCTTCTTGCCAATTCCTCTCTCACTGCGCAGTTGTTTTTTTCCACATCTTTGAAGCCATACAGTTGCCCGATTGCACACCAATCTGAGAGTTTGCAGCATATCCGAAGCTTCTTTTTTCAATCTCTAACTTTATCACAAACTAATTTTTCGCCTACCTCGACTGAAATTGAACTTTTCTTCCCCATATTGCGGCAAGAAACGTTTGTTAACAATTCAGCTGGCGGGAGACAAGATCAGCTGTTTGCCGGGCAACAACATTTCATATCATCCCTATATTTTAGTGCAAGATGGCTTGTAAAATGACATTCCAATGCACACAGAGCAAGCGACATCAAGTGGGCCAAACAACAATAAAACAATAATGTTATAATTCGAAACAGTTAATAAGTAATCGTACGTTTTCCTCCCGAGGTACACAAAATACTATAACCTGCGGCGCACTCTTCCTACAACCTAAAATCATCCCTGTTTCTCTATGCGTTAACTATGTAGACCGTTATCGCATTTAAATGAGTTTAATTTAAAATACAAAGTTACAAATCTAAGCAACTCTCAGTTATGTATGTTGTTTAACTTTTGTAGAAGCAACTAACAACCACCCGGCCAGAAAGGGAAAAAAAACTTTGCCGCACTTTCACACACAAAGCGTGCAGAGTGCCCTGACTCTCAAAGATGGGCAACTTATTTACCTAATCACGCCATTCTTTTCTTCGCATGATGATTTATAAACACGAAGCTAGCGGGCGAGCGTTGTTGAAAAACTAATAGCCTATGAATTTTAAAATCTTCACAGAAAATCACTCGACGACGACGACGAGCGTCTCCACCATCACGCGTCGTACGCGTTCCGTTGCCCATAATAAGTAACAAGAATGAAAATAAAAACAGCCGTGAAGCAGGCAGGGTGGGCGACGCGTATACTTGTATATATGTATATGCCATTAGGGGTGAATTTTCCAGCGCGCTCGTAACTGGCGTTGGCTGAGACTTTTTCAAACACCGTCCCTTTACATCATGCATCCCTTTATCATTCAATCTTTTCATTCTCGCGCTTTCATTCCGTCATCTCTCGGTTGGCTCACTTATGCCGCCGCCGTCGCCGTCGTTGCCGCTGCTGCTGCTGCTGTTGCCCAGCGCCTCCGCACTATGCGCGCCTTGTCTCGGCGCGCGTACTTATCATGATATATACGGTCGAGTTAGTGTAGTCGGGGGACGCCGCGCGCCGCTGCAAGAATCTGACGCTGGATGCTGGGAATTGCGGGGATCGCGCATCGTCGCGCAACGTTGATAAGTCTTATCATTGTCTCACTCTCCGGAACATCGTCAAACTTCTAAATATGTATTTATGTACCCAAAAGAAAGACGCTTATGGGGTGCCCGCAAAGTGAAAAAGTACGCCAGGGACGTACCCTTACCTTTTCAAATCACATTTAGCTCAAATATTCACCTAAACATGCAGAGTTTTCAATTTAGGCGTAAGCAGTACGGAGTTTACGGAGAGACATTCGAGCTTGGTCTAATTTTATTTACAATTATCCACAGTCAACTCGAATATGGCGGGAATACAAAGATTTAAAGTTTTTATGTCGATGAGGCTTTCTAAATGAAAAAGGACCTGAACAGGTACCGCGGCGTTTTTATTTTCACAACACACTTAAGAGGAGCAGTAATAACCGCTCGGCGAATATTCGCATCATCACTTTTGCTCCCCGCACCCGGCGCAAGCGAGTCCTTTTTAAGTATAATTTAAATTAAATTAAGTTTAACTAATTTATTCGCAATGCAATCGCGCTAGGTCTTGGGATGCACCGCACAAGACGTTTGACGACGACGTTGATATTTTTAATTTCGGTTTTAATTTCATGCCCAAACGCGTCAATTATTTATGCATACTTTAATAACGGAGGGCGTGTGGCGTCCTCCGCCTGCCTGTCCAACGATTCTACAAATTATTTTAATTATTGTTCGCCCTGAGACGGCATGGTTCGGATTTCACCTGCGGCGTGATGAAGCACGAATGCCAAAAATTTCATCCAAATTCACATCGCGCGTGCCCTCTCGGCTTCATACGCACGTTTACATTAAATTACGCCCAAACGCGGCTTAATTAATATTAATAAATATTTCGTTTTTATCCTTCGACAGCGACGTGGTGCCCGCATGCTAAGTTACGTTTTATTTAGATTTTCCACACCCTCGAGGTGGCTAGGCAGGGCGCGTAATATCGGCCAGCGGCGTCCTCGTCTGCGCAGCGGATGATTTATGGCAAATAATGCCTCCGCGGCAATAGCTAATAATTCATATTTGTCTAATGGTTTGTAAAGAATATGTGCCGCCCGCTAACTGGACCATTCATCACAACATTCAACATTCGTTCCTCTCCCGGTATCGCACACACATTTAGCATACGATGTCATTGTTTCAAAACACGCCGAGGCGGCAAAAACCATGCATCTTATACATATTGATTGTTTAATGGAATCGTCTAAAACTGCACATAAACACGGCGTTTGTGACAAATGAATTTTTCCAATTAGTTATACACGCACAATTTTCCCTCTCTCCCGTGGTGCCCGCGCGGCGCCGGCAAAAACGAAAATTAATTTCAACCGCAAAACGAAATGAAACGCGAACGCGCAATGAAATGATTCACATTAAAATGTTACACGCATTCGAGGTTCGCGCTTCAGCAATTCAATGCCAGATACCACGCAAACAGTTGAAAATCAATGAATAACAATCGGCGCCCGCGCCCCGCTTTCGACTACATGCGCCATTATAATCATGCATCAGAATTAAATTAATTTCAATTTAATCGAATTTTTGGTAAATTCGCGTCACACGTCGCGCGTGTGGTTGCGGTAGCATCTGTTTGTGTCTGCGAAGTTTTGTGCGAGCGGCAGCGGCGCCCGAACTTATGTAAATGGATATGGAGTAAAAGTTATAATGTAAAAGTGATAAATAGGACTAAGGAGACCACCAAGTTTGCGCGCGTACCGTCACCCTCATCGCTTATGCTACGGCTGCCTAATGCTTACGCCGATAATCCACCCACCCACGTATTCTTATGCTTCGCGCCGCATCAACCACTAATTGCCAATCAATTATTTGTAGCACCTGATGACGGCGAGAGCAGCGCCGCGCAGTGGTGTGATAATACACATTGTTCTGGAAGTAACAGTGACAACATTTCACTTTCCGGGTGAACTGAACGCGACCGATATTAATTGTCGCAGATTTTAAGCTGCGTAACAAGCCTAAAAGCACTCACTCTTCGCACTCCGGCTCTTCAGCGTTACATAACTATAATAATTGTATTAGCCAATTTGATTGCACCGTGCTGCGCTGTTAATGCTACAATAACGAGATATTATTAAGACGCAATTACCGCTTGGCATCTCAGTCACCACTGAGATAAGAGACATGAAACATAATAGCAGTTGCTCTCCAGTGCGCAGTTCAGCCAGCCAATACCTTGGCAACAATTAGTCGGAGGCCTTCTCGCCGCCACCAATGCCGCCGGGACATAAGAGATAGTGAATTAATAGGATGCACATCGACATGAATGCACGCGCAACTCTGCATTGATAACGTGCGAGTGTACCGATGCGCACTCGAAGTTCCCAGTTCCCACACAAAGCGCCTGTGCGACTGCATTGCAACCTAAGCATAATGCCTCATATTTACATACCAACATTGCAGCCGTGCTGCACAGAAGCAGCTGCAAGTATGCAACTAACGATCATTATTCAGGTTTTGCTTTGATGCATGCTACCGCGGTGAAATCATGCCAATTACTACAATTCTTCACGCCACATTGATAATAATGGTTAGTGGTATTAGTCTAGGATTTTCCACTCTATCTTGTAGTTTGATTGATTGCAATTATTCAAGAAAAGCCTCTTGGATGTAACCTAGATGTAACGCGCTTTCGTTTTCTGCTTGCGTTGTCATTATGTGTCTGCTTCTTTTTGAGGGAACACACCAAATCCCAATGGCGATTAATTCCGACCACGTACGCGCCCCTCGCTTGATTATTTCTCGCTCCTTTTTACTTTATTCCATCAGACGTCTCTCGTTGGTTCGATTTTATTGTAATGTTTCCGTGCGCGCACTTGCAGAGTTTTCTAACGATTCCAACAAGTATCATTTGTCATCTGTCCATGCGCCACGGCACGCAAAATTTCACCCGTCCATCTTGTAATGATGACAAATTGCCTTCGCACAGCTTGAGGACAAAATTCAACATCCCGTCCATTCGACGATGAAAATGCAGTCATATGTGGTGGTGCATAAATAGTTTGCAGGCCGTGTGGTGAGAAAGCTTTCTTATATACAGACAAAACATTTGGTAGGACTGTGCAGGAGCGCACGGCTATGCCAGACAGTTATTTTTATCAAAGTGGCTACAACTAACTCGTTCCTTTGTTTTAAATGTTATGCTCGCCCAATCGCTCGCTTCGGCGTATTGGATTGAAATGAAAACGAGGCACGTTTATTTGCACACTATAGGAAAATTGAAAATATTTACTACACATTTGTACATTGCATCGTTGCGAAATGATGGTTAAAATTGCAAAGCAAACACGATGCGAGACACAATGAGACGCACATTGCTACGCTACCTCTGTGTACCCGGAGTAAGCGTCCCCCAAATAATATAAACAAAAATCAACAGCGTTTAATTAATTCCCAAACGTTTATTAACTTAATTTTAAATTAACAAAAGCGGATAGGAGCACAAAGCATAAACGAGCGAGCACAAACTCACACACAAACACACACGCCCCCACACACGAAAAGGGTCGCTGAATGCCGGTCGACACAGCCATCAGCCGCCCCAATAAGTATAGATAAAGTACACAATTACGTACTCCGTGAGCGCAAACACAAATATGCGGGAGTAATTGAATTCAATAATGAAAGGCAGTTTCTATTTGCACTATTCGTTAATATCTATTGATCTCTTTTTTATTATGTTTAGTCGGTTAGCGGCGTTAGCAGTGGCCGAGTCCAGCCGCCCACCATGCCCGCGCATGGCGGCGGCGGCTGCTGGCGGCGCTTTCATTGCGAGAATGCTGAAGTGCAATCGTGATCTCGTTCTGATTCCAGCGATTTCTCAATGCGGCACGGCCATCGCGGCGCTGTGGAGAGAGTAACGAGCAGACGCTCATCGCCGCACGCCGCCGCACGCCGCCGCCATACGTCTCCGTTGCCACTGCTGAGCGGAGCTGTTTTGCCGAACGCAAACCGTCGGGTTGTAAATATTTGCTTAGGATTTATTAACAAATGCAAACAAATATTTGCGCTCGCGTCGTCTCGCCCTGCACGCGGCTTTCGCTTACATCGAGCTTCCGTTTTTCAACCAGTTCGCGTCGACTAGAGATACACGTCACAACTCGCGAAACTTGCATGCTCGTTCTCACCTTTTGAATAATAGGAAAAATGAAGAAATGACCCGCTGTGAAAATTAGAAAAACAAATCGTTGCTGGTCTATCATTTTAGCATTGTTATCTTAAAACATAATATGATTACATTGCCATCGATGCTGCAATTACACACGCCAATTCACAAATGCCGCGAATGAAAAGGAACAGGTGAGGGACGGTGGAGGCGGCTAACAAGCAAAGAAAATGTTGTGAAAATCTGAGCCAGGGTTGTTTGTTCATTTGCATTTTCATTGCGTACGGGCCAAGGTTTGCTACGTTACATAATCGATTCGCTCAGTGGAGCGTTAAAAATATGAAACACGAAGGCAGCTGGGTGTTTGCTCGGTGTTTAGGGGTAGGCGCGCAAACGCACGCGCTCGACGAACTAGAATTTCGTCGCGTTTTGTACGGCAAACGAGCCGTGGCTAATTTAAAGTTAACAAGAAAACAAGAACCGTAACAAGACATTTCCATTAGCATTAGCATTAAGCGCGCGCGCGCGAACGAATCACCCTTCGATGAATGTCGGTGGTGGTGTGCCCTGGAGGCACGTCGAGTGGCACTGCTAGTTTGACGCGTATGGAAGAAAAGGGATGCGAAGCGGCGGCGGCGGTACCTGCCGAATATTTATGCGCGCGAAAATTTCAGCATTACGCCATTGATTTGCTTAATTTAAAACGCTCAATCTGGTAATGCAGGGGTAATTCTCGCAGAAGAGATGAAGACGCCGAAGGGGTGAATATGAAACTAACCATCCACCGAGTGTCACCACTAAGGACACCCAGCGATAAAGTGAGCCCAACAATGTAATACCACTGCGGGTTAAACATTGATTTCTACTTGGTGCTGCTATAACAACGATGCTTGGGTGCACTTTTGATTTTGGTAGTCTGGCAGTATATCAGTCCAATCCGTGCGCACCCTGTGCGTCCGCACTATGTCGGATAATCGGGGTGCAGTGGCAAAGTATATAAACCGAGTGCCTCTGCGATGTAGCCGTCGCCACCGCGCAGCGCGTACAAACGCACAGAATTAGCACAGAGAACGACGGATATAGATAACGCCGGATAAGGACGTGCACATACGTATCCTTTCCATAGTTTCGATGGCGGTCCTTCGGCGCTGCCATCGAGCCGCCAGGAACCATACACACATGCATGGATTCACGCACGCTCACCCTCAATCGACTTGATTTTGATAGACAGAGAACCCGGGCACCGACTAAGGCGACCCAGCCCCTCTCCATCGCATAGTCCTTGCATTCCGCTGGAGCGTCGAAAGCACGTTCCACCAGTCACACACATGCAGTGCTCGTATGTGTGGGTGTGTATGCGGATCTGGTGTGTGATGTGATGTGCAGAATGTGCCTCGAGCGAAGAGATTTTGATTTCAATATCGGCCTCGCACATGCGCATACACACACGCACACACACACACACACACACACTCACCTCGATGGCATCGGCGAAGGGAAAACTATTATGCCTGGGCGACGCTCAACCTTCACTCATCGATAAGTAGTGTTTGATCCACTATCGAAATCAGTTACCCGAACGTGACGTTTGAACACCAGAGTTTCTTTGAAAGCGCTTGTTTCTGCTACAGTTCTTGAGTCTTAGCCTGAAATTACTGAAAAATATGAATTATGCAGTTAGTTAGTTGTATTTCGGTCGATTTGTAACTTTACCATCGTATCAACGAAATTTAATTTCAATATCCCTATACTTCTAAAGTAGCGTTGAGTGTTGAATCTTACCGCATGAATATTGAATGAGCTGTTCTTTGCCCCATCATGGCTGGCAAAACGGCTGCTCCGTGTATCTGTTTGCTCTCCCTCGCAGTTATAGTGGTTGTCTCTTCTCCCATGGCACACCCTTTACCATATTAATCCTTTAACTTCTTTATTGAAGAACATGAGCGCTGTTATAAAATGTTGTTATATATTTATATCAGTACACCTTCTACCTATTTGGTGTAGGTGTATGTTACTGTTGTTAATGCAATTGAATTGTAAAAGTTGTTAGGCATGACTTACCTAACGTAATGAGTGGTTCATGCACAACTTCCACAACCTAGCTCTCCCCTACATTAAGCTGTGAGGTACTTACATATTCCAAGTATGCAGTTCAGAGCTTTTTTACCTTCTCGCTTCAATCGCCCCAGCTGAGGTCTTGTCTAGGCAACTCGCGGATAGGCGAGGCTTAATTAATATCCTCAAGCGCCCTAAATTACACCTGATGATTAAAATTGACTTTCAGTTTCGGCGGCGGCGTGCATGTGGCAGCGTGCCGGACATAATGGATCCCAAAGGTGGTCGTGTTTTGTTCTCCAGCCCCCGAAACCCGGCGGCTTGTAACATAATGTTTACGGGCAGGTGGACTCAAGTGGAGCATATGGCACTGGTCAGCAGGAATGTCGCGGATCTTCTAACATGTGGCGACCGCCACCACTGCCAACGCCCACACGGCGCTCGTACCCAGAGTCTTTTTCTTCCTTTTTATTACTTTGACATACGGAAATGATGTAATGTGTAAAGTTACTGTCGAATGTAGGTGCTCTCAGCGATTACAGCATTACCCTCTCGGATGAGTCCACGATCAGCTCATGGGAAGTGGACGCCGCGCGCGTTCCTGTAACATTCAATTCTCAAGTCGTTGCCGCACTTCGCCACAAAGTCGCCGTGGTCGCCTTGTCTAGGTGAGCGTGGAGGCGACGACCAAAGACGCGCGGGGCGCGTCAAAGCGACGCCCTCGGCGCACTCGACGAACATGTCCAAATAGTGTCGGAGAGGTACTACGTGCGTGAGAAGGCGCTTGGTGTTGGGTTGAGGTTTAAAGGGTCTATTGTTTCATGCCAGTGAAGCGGTCCCTCGAGCGCAGAACCACCCTCGCCACACCGACCAAGCAACGTCGAAGTGACGAAAGCAATTTGCATTGGCGACATTTGGAAATGCCGAAGAATATCTCGGGTCGCCTTCTTAGGTGCGACCAAAGTTTACAGCCAACAATCATCTATTACCTTTTTTCGGCAATTACCGTGGATAATCGTGATTTAATCCGTGCATTTATGTCGCGTCGACAAAGAAAATGCTGCCTTCGCGAGTATTAAATTTTCACTTTCTCGTGCGATATGCCTATTAGTCGTATGCCGTGCCCGGCCTTGGCAAAACAAACGGCAAATTGCTGCCATCGTTGCCTGGCAATATTAAATCATCATAATAGGTGCGCGCGCGCGCGACCGAAAAATGGTTTTTACCAACGCGCGGAGATTGCGTTATCGCTAAATGGGATTACTTTCCTTCGTGTGCTGTCCGGGGCTAATTTCGTTCATTAAATCCGAACCCAAAGTCTATCCGCCCCCACAGGTTACACGTTTCTTTTTCCTTGTACGCGAATGAAATTAACGCGCCGCCATCATGCGGCAGCGCCGGCAAATGTGAGCGTGATACACGTGCAACGTGAAGTTGCCAAACTTACATTATGCTGGCAAGAGGTTCACGTAAAAAAATATGCGAATGAAAAAAGAGCCAAGAAGGGAAAATTAGGTCCGCGGTCAGCCGAAATTAACGAGCGACCCTCATCATCAAACATCACAATGACGTTATCAACGCACACAGCATCTATGATCCCCGAAAAAGGTGGGTTTTAAATTTTAAACTTGCCGTGCCGACTCAATTAACGCTCCTTTTTTTCCCAGGGGGCGCATTTATTCCCGACGTTTTTAAATTTAAATGGGCGCTGGTTGTTAAAAGTCATGTTTTTGTTCCGCAATAAAAAAAAAACAACAATAGTTTGGCTGTGCCTTTGACACGGCCGTGAGTTTGACGTGCCTAGGTTGATGACACAACTCTATTTTTTAAATTCAGAATTCTTCAATTATTGCTCCCAAAAATATTTCTAATAATTTTTCGACAATGAAAACGAGTTGCTCTTTAACGTGCAGCTAATTTTAACCCGCTCAAGGGCCAGGAAGTGCCCTGAAATGGACCTCAAAGTTTTGCAATTTTTCGATTTTTTTCAAAACACATCTTGGAAAATCCTTCATATTTCCCGAACGCTTCTTTTTTTTTAGTTTTCTTACATATTCGGATAGCCAGAGAGTTGGTCTTTATTCTGCCGTCCATTTTAATCTGCTCAAGGGCCTAGAAATGCCCTAAGTTGAACCTCAAAATTAGGCAATTTATGACTTTTTCAAAGCACTTCCTGCAAAATTATTCCTTTTTATGTTTTCTTGCATATTCGGATAGCGAAAGAGTTGCTCTTTAACGAACGGCTAATTTCAACCCGATCAAGGGCCTGGAGGTGCCCTAAAATGCACTCGAAAGTTAGACCATTTTTTGATATTTTCTCTCGATATTTTGCCCATTTTTAAACTATTTACTTTATTTTATCATCCAGTACAATGAAATCGGAAAATTATAATGATTTTCAATGTCTTTACCTTTATTTACGTTGAATTTCGCTTTAAATTAATTATTGTGTAATAGAAAATGTTTTCGATTTTACTTTTCAATAATCTAGTTAAAATATATATATTTTCGGTGTCGAAAAAGTGATAGAAATATTTTTGGGAGCGACAATAGAAGAATTCTGAATTTAAAAAATATTTGTGTCAAGTGTTACCCCTTTGGAAATTTGAGATTTTTGATTTTTTGAATTTTTCGTCGTGTACCTCGTCGCATTTCTGTGATCCTGATATGACATTTTTGTGAAGGGGCGAACGAAATACAGTTCCGGACGTATGGAAAATCTAAATTCGACATAATATTTAACATTTTTCGTTTTGCATGAGGGGACAGTGCCCAGCCTGTAGGTTGTTACTGGCCTGTCCATGCGGCCCGCTCACCGTGATTGCCCTGCCATCAAGCGGTTTGCAGAGAACTACGAAATTGGTTACACCAACGTGGATATTCTGTGTGAGACGTAGTCACGTCAAAAATTTAAAAACTGTATCACAGCAAAGGAAACCGAAGTGAAATTGCGTGGCACTCGACGATTGCGTCGCGCCGTATGTACTTGTTGTTACACCGAACAGATGTCTGTTATGTTTTCCATGCGCAAACAGGATGAGTGTACCTCACCGATCTCACCATAAATAAATCAAGCAAACGTTAACACACTCGTAGTGTCTATGCAAGAGCAGGGGTGCATTTTAGAGCAACGGTAGCATCGAAACGATTGTTTGTTTTGGGATGCATGTGGGAACAGTCCGGACCTGTCAGTATTCAGATTTGTAGGGGGTGCCGAGTTGTTTTACGCCACCCGTTAAAAATGAAACGCGTTAAGGGCGGCATTTTAATCTACGTACTAATGCGAAAATCCGCGTGACACACACACACACATGCACTCCCACTTACTCGGGGAACATCACCGCAACGCGGCGCAATTCGAATGCGGGCGCACAGCCGCCACCGACGAGGCGGGTGCGTTGGCGGCGGGCGCGTCCTACTCGTCGCGCGCCAATTTAAAAGCGAAACGAGCCCATGTGTCGTCGCCTGTTTGTCACCCCCTACTCCGCTTACGACCGCTGATGGTGCAGACTAGACGGATCACCACGGCCAAATTATCCGCCCGCAAAATAAATTGCGATTGCCTGGAACCCTTTTCTCTGTGCCCCGCCGCGGCCGCACGCAATGCCGAATGAAGCTGAATCTACCTAAACGCGTTAGGTTCCATCCATTTCGGGCGGCGAATCGGCGGAGGGGACGGGGAGTTTCCCTCATTGCATAGCGACAAACTTTGCGACGACGCGACAGCAATCACCAAACGCACCGAGAAAGCAGCGACTTTTATTGCAATTGAAAAATGACCTCTCCATCGGGGTTGTAAAACAAATAATTAAAAGAAAACTTTATTACATTGTCTTTGGCGCTCTGTGGCGCGCAATTCTCGCGACGGCAAAAAGTTTAAGTGTTTTTTTTAAGTCGCAAAGTTTACTTCCAAGAGACCGAGTGGATATTGTTTTAATGCTCTCTTAAAGTATATTTTATAGTAATTCTCCTAAAGGTGTTAGCGATGCTAGTTGGCTTTCTGCGCGGCGGCCGTTCATTCGGAAGTAATCCGAACGAAACGCGCGTTGCGTTCTTCGGTCGGAAAAGTTGTTCGAGCGTCGGTTTTAAATTACAAAAAGGCGTTCGGGAGCGGCGCGCCCTCGCCAGCTCGCTCGCTCGCCCGCGCTTCGCGATTCCTAGAGTTTTCATTTCATTGTTTTAGTAGTTTATGGCACATTCGTGACTTATCATTAATCTTTTAAAGTTACTCCTATGCTCAACGTTGCCGCTCACACCCCACCAGACCATTGACTGCGTTTCTTTCCACACTTTTTTGTTCGTCCATACAAAATGTTGCGTCTAGCGTATAAATCCAATAATCGGCTAATCCGACTGCACCACGTCAGCTCTGCTGTTTGTGAATTGGTATGCCTATCATCAAGTCTTGAAATGGCGAAAAAGAAATAAGCAAACTTGCTAATAGTATTGTTTTGTCGTTGTCTGGAAGTGCCAAAAAGGGACGTGAACAAGCCAAAAGCAGCACACATGTCACGTGTGCGCCGCGCTCATGAATCTGGCCGCCCGCCGCCCCCATCCCTCCGGCTGGGTTACCGCTCGAGAAGTTCCTTGAGGCCAGGATTTATTTACGCGCCACATATCTTTGCGCTCTCAACATACTGGCAGCACATTACATTGCGATTGTATTATTTATAACGGTTGCAGACAGTAATGAATTCGAAACTTTTAACTTCTTCTGTTGAATGCATGACTGCGACGCTCTGTGTATACGCGTCTAAAATGCGGCGGAATTGTTTCAGGCTGTTGGCAGCCGCCTCGCATCTCATCTTGGAGATCTCTCGCTGAGAAAACGATCTTTTTGATACTGGCTGTTAAACATGCCCCAATATCTTTGGCATACAAGTCGTTTTTTACAAGTCTCCTAAAGTTTAATGGTTATTATAAGTATATGGTTAAGTTGGATAGTGGTAGTTAGATTTTTCAGGCTAAATTAGATGAATATTTTGACGCAACCATGATGATTGCCTTGGGGTGTGCGTTGGAGTTGGCAGGGGGCGACGACGACGATGACGACGACGACGCGCGGATTGGAAAATAGGGGATGTAGCGTAGCGGCCGGGAAACTTTCAATCCCTGGCACGGCTTCACGCGTCGCCTGCTAAAATAAAGCGCGCGCAGCGCGAACACGCGTCAATTCTATTTGGGAACGCGACACGCAAGCAAATAGAAAACTGCGAAAACCAAGCCGCCGAACTGTTCCCAATGCTGCTCGAAGACTTTCGAGCCTTGCGGCACACGAAGAGCGCCAGCCCCGCGGCGCCCATCAAGGGAAAAAAGTTCCACAAGTCTCGGGCAAACGCCATGCCTAATATACTCTGTTTCAATTTCGGCTTTGTTGCGCCCGGCACGATTGTTCTCAGCGCCGCGCCGTGCCGCCGCGGTGCGCAGCGACAATTTCCACTTGTAGCCGCTTGTGCGCGGCTCTTTATTGGAAACATCATTTATGAATAATTGCAAAACGAAGAGGCGAAGCATAAAATTATAATTAACTTTAACCCATACTTCTTCTTCCTCGACGGCGAGCAAGTCGAGGCGGGCAACAAGGCGAGTGGAGTAGTGGAATAATTCGGAAAACGTTCGCCGGCGAAAATAAACGCTAATACAATAAAGTTGTTGCGCGAAATTTTCCCGCCGGCGAAACTTTGCTGCGCTCGTCGGGCCGCTGCGAATCAGTTGAATCAACGCAATAATGATGAGCAAACATTAAGGGCGAAACTTATAATAACCACTGCTACGGAATACAATGCCGCATCAAATAAATTTTTAAAAAACGAAAGAAACTTGGGGTAGAAGCAGCGAAATAGCAAACCCAACAAATTATGAGCGTATCGGTTCAATAAACGTGTCGAAATAAAAATTAAAGCGTGTTTAAAGTTTGTATCGTCGTCGACCGTGAGGGTCGAGGCGTTGCCATGTGTGACCTCAACTGTTTTCCACGGTGTGCGGCGCAGCAGTGCGTTCGAAATTAACAAATCTGCCGATGGTAATAAAGGGTAATAAAGTTCTATTAAAGGCACAAATGATTTATGGTTACGCGCACGCATTGCGCATGCATACAGGGCGCGACATGATATGCGCCTGCCTCAACTATCGCCGCAGGCGTTAAATATTTAATCGCGATTAGCCTGTCTGTCCGTCGACCTGAATCATTCAAATCGCTCTTGCGATGCGAGATTGATTGGACACTCCACACGTGCGCGTTCGGTGATTTGATTGATTTCGGGCGTCCAAAAACGGCATCGGCGCGGCGCCGGCTCCAGTTTATACCATTCACTTGCAAGTGGACATCGGTGCGGCGACCCGGTTGCGAATTCCATTTCATTTTGCGTTTGCCGATTCTGTATTCACATTTGCGCTTGGCACCAATGACTATAAACTAATGGAGCGTATTAATGAGGAATCGTTTAAATTTTCCAATTCACCTATGTCCTGCTTATGATGACTGCTCTGTATGCAATACAATTTCTTCATGTCACACCCTACATCAAACATATCAAAGTGATCATCTCTAATTGTAAATAAAGTTAAGGCTGAAAAATTGATTGCAATTTAAGTGCTTCATCGTGCAATGCGGCGCATGTGGGTAGCCTTCCCATCAATTTAGCTAACAGTGATCGATGTTCAGCTTGGCGAATGTCGATGAATCAACATTGCATTGTTTTATAATTCAAATTGCCGTGCGGAAAAAATAGCAAAAGCTGCGCACTGTGCGCGGTTGTTTACACAACTTAGCGGTGTGTATCCCAGACGCGGCAGGACTTTTTATTGCCACCGCGCAACGCATTTGCGTATTGCCAATCCACCGCAGTGAATCAAGGGCTGCGGCGGACCGCAAATGCAAAACGGCGGGTATGTTTGCGCTGCGTGAAAGTGTGAACCTTTTTACGGAATGAATTATTCAAAGTCGATGGATGCGCGTGTGGCACCTGTAAATAAATTATGGCCGAAGCCACAGCAACGACCTGCCCACAACCAGGCAACGCTGCTATTCAGCCATTTGATGGCTGAATTGAACAAGACAAGAAGTGACCAGCCACTCTTTGCATGTCCCCACTTGCGTATTCAATGTGGGTATGCATTTTTTACAACGTCCTGTGTGTGCCTTTCGAGGCAAGGAGTGATTACAACTAATTCATGCGCTTTTTATGTCGCTGTGGGCTGGCGAACGTTATTTGATTGCAGCCGCATAGATTTATGGGCTTAATAAGTTCAACTATGTGCGAGCACATAATTTTCCATCGTTGTGCTGGACGCCAGCGAGATGGCGGCGGCGCGGTTGTGGCAAAGTCGACTTACTGACTCTCATTCCAGAGAGCGCAAACGCACCCAAGCTGCACGAAAACGAAACCACAAAACAACAATTTAGTTGTAATCCGGATTAAATCTTCATAGCTCCGTTGTCGGCAGCGGCATCGGCGCCGTTGCGTTTAGCAGCTGGTGGTCCGAAAGTCCGGCCTTCGTAAAACAACAAAGTTGCAAACTAATTGGAAACTAATTTTGCTCTTACTAGCTTCGGTGTGGACTTAAGTTGCTCATTATTTAATTAACGTTTAATTACAATAGCAAAACGAACACTTTCATGTATTTCAAATGCGCAATCGTTGCTTTAATTCGTTTTCCGTTGACTGCAGGCCTGTCGACAAAGAACGCAAAGAGTGCGTTTGCGAAACGAAATTGGAAATAATACAAGGAATACAACAAACACATGTGACACATTGAGTGAAGTATTCGATCACCGGTCCAAAGGCGCGTCGAGCAGTTTCCTGCTCGTCCGAACTGGGTCCTTAACACGCCGCACTCCTCGGTCTGCAGTCCTCCCTCAATCTAGCGCGAGTCCCTGCAGTACCCGATTCGGCATTGTATCGCGCATTGTGTTTGGTATACTTTATTTCCTTCTCGTGCATTGTGTGCACGTCATGTTACCATCGGCGCCACCGTAAACCTAGTCATTATTTGAGCATGGGTGGAAAAAACCAACACCACGCATCGAATGCAAATTCCGCACGTCGCTACAATGTTTCGTCAGTTTCGTGTAAAGAATATTGAACTCGAATGCCATTCAAACATAAATCCCACCATCACACACGTTGATGTGATTAGGAGATGTTGCGTAGCCACGCGGTACATCGGCAATAATCTTATAAAGGTTCTATTCGTTTAGCGCGGAAATGCGCACGATGCACACAATATAAGTAAATTGATCGGTATCAAGGAAATGTTTCGCCCGATCGACGTCGCCTTTTGGGTCGCTCGTTTTCGATAGCATTGAGACGCATGCGGCCGCCCGCATGTAGCACGATTTATAATGAATAATATTGATGGTAATAATGCCGATTTGATATTTGTAACTGTCCGTGAGAGCTATTGTTGCATTTGATACGGTAGAACCGCAAGCGCACACAATGCCTACTGTCCTTACGTGGCTACCCGTGCTCTTTTTACTAATGGCCCTTTTTAGAAAGCGTATTTAATCAATTTTATCAGTCTGGCCATCGATTTCTGTTGTGTCGCATTTTCTCAGAAAGTTCATGTTCACGGATTTGATAAGATAACAAATTGATTGAATTGATTTGGTAAATGCTTTAAAAGGTTTCAAGATCCCTTATAAATATTTTAAACCGGATTCACGTCAGATGCAAACTAAGCATTTCTTCGTATTGTGTCAAGGTGGCGGCGGCGGCGGAGTTCGCTCGCAGGTACCAAATTAACTTGGCGTGCCGTGCGTGATCTGGGCGAAACTTTTTACCGCTATCCGTATAGATTTCGCACCGCCGCGCCGCGCCTTAACACGATAACCCTTGTAACTTGCACTGCAGCGCCGCCTTTCTGGCCGACTGCGCATGCTTGCACGGCCATTAGCCAATAATAACCACATCTATTACACGATTATTATCAGGCAGCCAGGATGCTTGTTGTTGTTGCCGGCGTGCATGTTGTGATATATGGAAATGCGATGCCGGCGCCCGTGCGTAGCGGCGGCGGGCGGGTGTGCACGAATTGACATCCTGCGTCCGTTCGTCCGAACTGAGAGTCCATGGATGTGATCGCATACGGGATTGTCGACGCGTTAATATTCAAACAGCCCTTCCACTACGTGCGGGCGGCGACTACCCGTGTCGACAGACTGACCAGCGCCACCTTGACCACACAAGACATTTGGAGAAACTAAAATAAGGTAACTAAAACCAATGATCCTTTTTTATGATTGCAGTAGGCGCTAAATATCGCAATCTGTTCACATAGTTCACATAGTTGTACAACTTCCTGCAAGCTGCAATCCTTTCTCGCACTTCGATTTGTACAGAATTTTGAACTGTAATTGAAGAGGCCATCGATACCCAGGGGACGGGGAGAAGTGGGAATGCGTTTGGTGACGAAGGCAGCACTGGATATGTCCGGGCACAGAGGCCGCGACGCACCCTTCGTCAAAGTTCTCAGATTAATAGCGCGTGTGATATGGGTATACTATAGTCGCAAACGTGACGAAATGCTCATGCACGTACCACCATCCTCGCCACCGCCGCCGACGACCGGCAGTACGTAAATGAAAAACCCAGCGCCCCAGCGCAATGCTGAAACAGAAAATGCGCATTAAAACTTTCTAATTTAAATAACGGCACGCGGGAGCGGCCGATACTACCCAACTGGCCCCGTAATTACATTTCGAAATTGTATCACACCCGCTACATTCCATTCGCTTTCTTTGAACTTTTATTAAAACTATAAATCTCCACACACGGTAAAGCCACATACCAATCTTCGTCTATCTTCGTCTTAGGGAAGCTTTCAATAAAATTGTAATTCGACATTGGTAAGGAATTGAAATTCAGAATAAAATGTGATTGATATTATATTATTATATAGGGTGTATCTGCTATAAGCGAATGCACATTCAACGTCGTCAAATGAACGTCGAGCGTGAATGCAATGCTGTTGATCAAACATGCTATTCTTTATTCCTCTAGAAGCATAAGATTCTTATGCCTCACTTGCCATGTACACAATGTAAATCAAAATGCAGCTATTTTAATTATGTGTATCATATGTTGTCTAAGAATGTTGAAACCCGTTGAAAATGTTCAAATGCCATTTTATGGTAGAGCACATTCATGTAGTATCTTTAAGAGAGTGATTCTTTTGATTAATGGGCGCGTTTGGAACTTGTGTGAGGGTTGAAACATCCATTATAGAGCTACGTGGTGTCGCGCGCTGTGAGAAATGTTTTCGTATTAGTTGTTGTATATTCAACATATTCACGTATTCGAATCGCGCATTCAAGCCGTTCGTAACCTATTACCAGTCGTTGCCGGGCTGCGGAGGAGCAACCACCGCCGCGCCGCTCTGATATTAAAGTCACGTAGCAATATTTAATTCAATATCAAACAGCAACGCGGGCGCAGCGAACAGTCCGAATGCACAAAACAACGATGTCGCTACAATAACCGTACCCTTTTGCTTTTGCTTCGAGGGCGGCAACGGCCAACTTCGACGACCAGAGATGGCAAACCATTTTGTTTTACCAGATGCAGATGCGATAAGTAATCAGTGCTTTTTGTTTCCATATTCCAAGTCCCGTTCGAGTTGAATTTTGTTATTTCCTTATTTTGCAATAAAAGTTGCTATCATTAGTTGGTCGTACTCGGTAATAATATATGTACTCGTCATTATCGTGATGATAGTGGTTTTTAGGTTAAATTCTGTTAAAAAAATGGTCTGGCGAAACGAAAAAGTAATAAAAAAGGAATCTAAACCTCTTTGCTTCTTGCATTGGCCGCAAGGCTGAAACGACTTCCTATAAATATAAAATACGCTCATTAGCCGGGCGGCGTGTGCGTGGACCTTGTTTCGCCATAATCGTAATATTTTACATCGGCGCACATCGCACATACACACACACACACGTCGAGTAAGTGGCGTAGCGCCGGCAGAGTTAGATTTTAACGTTTTCATTGATGAGAAAAACAGCAGCGCCGATTTTAAACCAGTGGGAGATTGAGAGCAGGCAAGGCCGGCGCAGCGCGCGCGCGTTTTGTGATTTTAATTAAAAATTCTGTTACTACCCCTGCTGAGAGTGACCGTGCGCGCCCCATTTGCAAAACAATCGTTTCCATTTATATTTAGTGGCCAAAAAGAATCAAAATCCACACTCAAACTGCGCATGTGTGAATTCTTCGAGAGTTTCAGCGTATCCACTAGGGCTATAGTTTCGTTTTGAGTCATTTTCGTCCAGCCGGTCTCTTTCGCTTATTAGTTTAATAAGTGCAGATGGAGCATGAAGTGTTTGCGCGTTCGATGGCTTCAGTTTAATTAATTAAAATGCGAAGCGGAGTTGATTTGTCCTGCGCGTCGCTCGCGTGCCGATTAAAACTTTTTTATGCTGCCGGCTCTATATACTCTCTCGCCCCACTCCACCATATTTCTGCAAGCACAAATTCCACACATTTTTTAGTTAGTTGGTTTTAAAGCAAACGAAGAAGAAAAAGACTATTCGCTTTCGCTGGATAAATCCTGCACGAATAAAGAAATTTAATTGGTGAGACCCTTGCAATTTTATTTAGGTCAAGTGAAAAACTAAGTAAGCATTTTGTTTTCTTGTCGAAATGCGCGCGGCGGATGCAAATTTCGTTTTGGCGCGTTTATTCTCTTCGGCGTTTTGTTCTAATATTTGTAGTTTTGGCCGTAATTTCGTGTATATAGATATACATCTTTCAATGTGCTCGGCCGGATGCCAGCAGGCCCGCCGGCCCGCCACCGCCGAAAAGTTCGACTGGCCCAATCCCTGGCCCCTCGAGTCGGGGACTCAGCTTTGGCTTTGACTCGAGAGTCGGGACTTTGGGCATCGATAATCGCATTTGTTTTATTGAAAGAGTTCCGCCAGGACTGCGCAAGTTCTGCCCCTCTTCATTTTGTTTCCATGCTCGCAACTTTTTCTGCCCTTGGCTGCACGCGTATAAATTCATGTGAATTGGCATCGCATTTCCCGCTTTAAAATTCGAAAAATCCACTTTCCCAAAGTTTCAAGTATCCGTCGGATTGTCTTAGATCTCTTAATGTCTTAACACTCCGTCTTTTAGAGAGGGGGTTAGAAATCTCTTCCTATTGGTTTTGTCGGTAGATTTCACATCAAGTATGTATCTGCTTCACGATGGTGAGTGGTGACAACGACGGCAGCGGCGCGGCGAATTCAGTTGCGAAAAGCGGGGCCGCTCCTACCGCCGCCGCCGCGCCGCCGCGCCGCCGCGCCGCAGCCGCCATCGCGCCACCATCTCCGCTGCCCAGCTTATACATTATGCATAGTCCACAGATTAGCGGTGTAGTTTGTATAATTTAATATATTTGTACTATGATGTCATGGTGGATTTGCAGTGCAGGGCCGTATTACTCAAACATATCGCAATCACAGTCCAAAAGTGTATCACGTTGCTACAGGCGGGAGATGAACTGCACCCGTAAATTCAATAGATTAGAAATACGTGACACGGACGCAACGGGTTAATTAAATTACATTTCACTTCTATTTAATTGCGTCGGCACATTGCGGTCGCTTCCTTCTGCGCGCGCCGTCAGAATGATAAAAAGTTAGCAATTAAAAGTACAATAGCAATGAAATATTTCCAAGTCTTGCTCGCCTAGGCAATGCATCTCATCGCGGCGGCATTGTTCCAAAGAGCTGACGTACGCGTTGAACAACCCTTTTTCGGATTCTTTCTCGTTGGAGTGCAAAAAACAGCGACATTAAATCACGGCCCGCCCAACGACGGCGACGTTTCTTTCGGCGGTGCGATGCACTCGTTCGAAACAATGGGCTATCGCGCGCCGTTTGCCACCAGCGCAAGTGTTACGGAACAAAGAAATCTCGCGCGTTTGTGGTGCGCGACCGCCGGCGGGCAGGCTCTCTTGTTTGCCACCGTTCTCGTTTGCGCATTGTTTTCTGTTGCGAAGAATCTCATAATTAATCTTCTTCTCACTTCGCACTTAATGAATGCTAATGATTCGCGCCAATGCGCTGCGCGATTCTGAGTAATCATGTTTTTGTTTGTGATTATTTTTTCACCGCGAAAAGCCCTCGCATTAGGCGCCGCCGTTGTCGGCAGCACCTCCATGTCTTCTGAGAACGTAAATGCGATTACAACTTGCCCCGCTGAATATTTAACTCTGATTCTTTGTGATAACAAGGGGTTGTCTAATTGGCATTTGATTTAACATGCTACAGGACATTTTGCGGGGTAGTAAGAGTAAGCCAATACAAACTTGCCTTTCATAAATATAAACTTAATAATTTTGCGTTTACCCAACGAGGCAACGTCCTAGTCTTATGCAGATTTGCCGATGCTGCTGACGACATTGTCGAAACACACAACTAATATTACTTCTTGTTGCTGTGCTGTGCCTAAGGTGGGAATATCACCGAGTTAGATCTAAATCAAGTTGGGGCCACTGTATTTGTTGTAACCTGTGGTGGTCCTGTTTTTAATTCCCAGAAAATTAATTCATTCGCGCCACGCTCAGTTCGGTAGTTGATATTTAATAATTTCGGTTCGCTGCGTGCGTCGTGGACGGCACGGTGTCCCGACGTCGCGCGCCTCGGCCGGTCGCTGCATCCGCCCCAGCATTCTTCGTTCTTCATCCCTGCAAAACGCCAGGAGGTAAAATTTCGGCCGTGCGCACAACTAAATTAATTAAAACTTAAGACCTCCGGTTCCGTTCGGGGCGCACAACTTTCCGAGACAATTTCATTTCCTTTTCCGCAATTTTAATTCAATTATAACGCTTTTGCAATATTTCCGAGTCGTTCCGCGGGTAAACGAATAATTCCGTTTTGCGTTCGATTCTTGGTTGGGCCTTGTGTATTCTTTTGCATTTGCAATTCGCACGCCTCGAAAATTACGCCCAAAACAACGGAAACAAATTTCCACTAAAGACTTGAGCTTGTTTTGTTTCAGAATTTGAAAACTTTTCATCAATGCATGAGAGAAAATAATCAGTATTGCATTGATATAGCTTAATTGAATCGTGCACTTAATATTTTTACTATTTTACTATTACAACCGGGACAAATTTTAACTCTTGCTCGAGACATAAAATAATTCTACGTAGATCAGAGTAAACCTCTGAACCGTAGTTATGGGTTACCATGGTTTCCGTTGTTTTCGCGCATTGACTTCGATATATGTATTGTAGATTGTAGAACGGTGGCAAGAAAGGCAACACGAAGCAACCGTTGTAGCATTAATACTTCTATCGAACAGTTAGGAATTGAAATTTATCGTGGTTCAAACGGAACTTGTGAAAGATATAATTGGTTCTGTTTATTTGTAACAAAAATACATACTAACAACTTATAGTAAAAACTGTTTCACTCGATGCTGCATCAGTAACAATCCATGGAATTAACATTAACATCATAACTTTTCCGCATATCATCCAACAGCGACTCGAAATCATCTAGCTTGTTTAACCATTTCGTCTTCTCGTTTATCATCGCATCCAAATCCATTTGAATGAACGTGATGAATATTTCCGGAGTAATTGCCAACAGCTCATCCCTCACCTTGCCCGTATCCTCGGCATACAAGGGCGCGGGATCCTCTTGAGTGAAGATACTTTGCAGTAAATGCGCATCATTCGTATCGAGAATGTTGTCCAGCATAGTGTCCGACAACGCAATGGTGGACGCATCAGTCTCTGCAGCAGCGACATCGCCGGCTCTTAGCTCTGGCATCGGCACGCTTTCATAGCACTGCAGCATGCTGTGCATCGCGAGGATATGCGTTATCTTCTTCACTTTGATTAGCGCCTTTTTGTTCACCTCGAGGTCGCAGTCCTCCTTGATGGCGTAGGCCAACACACCGAGGCAGCCAATGTCGCTGAGCTGGCGCAGCACCTTGCCGAGGCGGCGCTGCACCTCTTCCTCGGTGAGCGTGACGATCTTACGCTGTTCCTTGGAGAAGGTGACGTTGGGGAACTTGTGATCGAGGTATCCCTGCTCCTGCAAATGATTGAGTACCACCTTGCCCCAGAAGTCCAGCGCGTTGGACTTGACCTCCCAGTGGAGGTCCTTGGCGGACGCAAGCGCCATGGATTCGTAGATTTCGGGCATAAGCTCGTTCTGAAAGAACTGGTATTCGTGGATGTTCGCCATCAGCTTCGCCGCCTCGGTGCGCACTATTGCTTCAGGCTCATATTTGAGAATATGCATCATTTTTTGCTACAAAATGGAGTCGCATTCAGATACGATTGACTACACAGTACGCATTGTCAGCAATGTCATTCTTACAGGCAATTCTTGATTGACGAGCATCTTCGTCCAAATCTCATGGACTTGTATCATTTCCTGGAGACATTTGATGGCTGCCGCTCGTACGAAGCCCTCGGAATCGTGCGCCGTCATCGTGACAATCATTGGAATGATGTCGACGTTAAGTAACATCTTTTGGAAGAGCGGATACTCTACAAATTGAATTATATACAATTAAAAGGTATTGTGCAATTTATTCCGCTTACTGGCATTGGAAATATTTGCAATCGTGTGTAGAATTTCCAAAGTACTATCCCGAATCTCCCAATGGACATCATACAGCTTCGCGGTCAACATACTGCCTAACATGTTGGTCGTCGAGTCCTCTTCGACCAGCAACGCTAAATCGGGTGGCAAGAATTTGGCAATGGACAGCTCGACCAGTTTCAATGCGTGCACAATCACCTAAAAAGCATCATTCCAATTCTAGAACAATCCCAATCAATGTGCTTACTCTCATCTTACCCGGGGCGGCCAAAATGGTTGATTAATACATTCTATGGCATTATTCATCACGCAAACCGTCTCGACGCTGTCCCGCCATGAGATCTCGTACTTGTTGATGAAGGCCGCCATTGTCTCAAACAGTGAGATCATAAAGCTATCGTGCTGCACGAACAGCTCGATCAAATGCGGCTTCTCCTTCAGGCCCGAGAGGATGTCCTTGAAGCTATAGAGCAGCACCTGGAACACCATGATCGCCCGGCTCTTATTGTAGTTGTTGATCGAGCGAAGCATGTGCAGCGCGGCGAACTTCGCCATCTGGAAGCCCTCCGCTTGTTGGTAGAGACACTCGCGCCAACTGTAGCCCATGCGGATCGTGCGCTCGTGCAGCATGCGAAAGAACGACGTGATGAAGTCCTCGCGCAGGTCGTCCGTATCGTCGAACTTGTAGCTGTTTACATGAATGAAGCAGATGCCGAAGATCGGCGACACCTCAAAGATTAGCAGCTGATTCTGGAAGCGCAACGGCTCGCGTCTGTTGTACTCGGTGCATTTCGGCGGCGGCGTCCCGCCTTTCACCTCCGGAATATAGTTCCACAGCAGGTCCGCCAAGTGACACAGACGGATCACGACGGGAATGTAGCGCACACAGAGCAGATCGTTGATGAAACACATCAGCTCAGCTCCAGTGGAGTAGTACACTTCGAACTGCGCTTCGGGCACTCTGACCAGCAATTGAAAGATTTTGATGTAAAACAAAATGGCATGCAGGTCGTAGACGAGGTCGACATCGTTCGTGAACGGTAGCAGCTGTCGAACCAAGTCTTCCAAAGTGTTGTCGGCGAGCATCACGTTCACAGCTTGATAGCTGTGTATCTTGTGCTCATTCTCAATGAGTTTATTTAGGATGAATATCACAAGATGCAGGGTTGGTGCACATTTTTCCACCAGTCTGCCCTGCGTGGCGTCGCACGGCAACGCGTTCAGTTTGCTAGAGATTTCTTGCACCACCAGCTTGGAAAACTCTTCACATTTCTCAACTGTTTTTATGATTAAATTATAAATAAAATTGTGGCCCTCCTTAATGATATAGATTGTCTCATTGTCCAGACAGAAGCCAAGGCAATCCTTCCATATGTTGTTTGATATGATCCACTCCATGCCAGATCTGTGATCAAGGAATGATGATAATATCCTGACATATGCCAATTTCACTGTTGGCTGCACACCTGAATCCTGCATCTTGCAGAGGTTGAATAGTCTATCATAGACATTGCCCAGGTTGTAGGTGACAAATGTTGTCTCATTGTGAGAGACTAATGCTGTGAGGTTGAGTACAAATGAGCAGACACGTAGTTTTGGCAATTTGTTGCTCTCCCATTGATTGAGTGCTGTTGGGATCCAGGTAATTATTGTTTGAGAATGTAGCAAATTCTTGTCATCTGTAAATTGGGGTGAAAAACATTAGGACAGTCAATAATGCATCTGTTGTAGAATGACTAACCTTTGCCATCATCACTGGACAAATGTGATAAAAGCTTCTGGAAGTATGTGTCATTTTGCAGGCAGAACTCTGGTCGTAGTATCATTGCCAGCACACTCTTGAGTTTATCTTCACAGCTCATCACTGACTGATGATCCTGCTCCATTATCTATCTTGAAGTGTAAATAGACCTTATCCTGATGGACGTGTCGGTGCGATCATCATAGACGAATACAATTGTATTTATTAAAAATTAATAATACGTCATAATACGATGACTTGTTTAGCTCGAGAACAGTGAGGACTGCGGACTGGTGTGGTGGTGTGGACCAGTGTGAACCCTGCACAAACGGCCGCTTATGCAATCATTTGTTTATGCACATGTGCCGCTACACCACTACATACTTACTTACACATCTTATATGAGCGTTGGATTTATTGTTAATAGATGGCGCTTGATGTCAACTTTCGCACGCTTTCGACGCTTTCTTGAACATGTTTACCTCGTAATCACGCTCATCACTCATCATTGGGGTTGCTCCGGTTGCTCGCCGCTAGCCGCTGACAGTAGCTAGAAAATCAAAACAGTGGGCCATGAAATAAGCGTACCACGATTGTCGCCGCTTATGCATTTGTGAATATTTTCATCAATCAAAACGTTGGTACGAATCATTTTTCTTCACTGAGGTTCATCATATAATATGCGTTCTTCTCAAGCAGGCTGCTTTCAGTTACACAGTATTCGCTATTTATTGTCGCCAATTTGTCACAGAAGGCGCCGAGATCATGGAAGCGGTCGACATACAAGCAGTGGAATCAAAGCTCAGTGATGTGACTGTCACTGCCATCCCCATGAATCAGAAGACACCATCAAACAGCTCCACATCCAAGGAAGCCAAAGACCTGTCCCCAAAGGATAATGGCATATCAAAGTATGCACAGCTTTTAGGGGTAATTGAGGAGTTAGGGAGGGAAGTGAGACCCACATATGCTGGTAGCAAGTCATCAGCTGAAAGACTCAAGCGGGGCATTGTGCATGCACGTATTTTGGTGCGTGAGTGCCTGATTGAGACTGAGCGCAGTGGTAGACAATAGCCCTGGGGCACACACCCATCATAGACACTCTTTTCGCTTCAATGCATTCGTAAATTAATCATTAAGTACAAGTATATGAAGTAAACAAACTGCTTCATGGTTTATACTAATCACTGGTTAAAAAGTGTATTCAAGTCAATCTCTCAGGTGATTGTTGTCTTATACTAATATTAAAGCCACTAGCCTTACTATTGTAATGACTTTTGATTATAGGTAAATCATATTTTGATAAAAGAAATAATATGTAATAAATCAGTTGGTTTTGTACCACCGAGTTCCGCCAGATTCCACTTTTCCCATAACCTAGACACGCGCTCCGCATTCGCTTCACAAGACAATAATAATACCTAACAATGAACAATCTAATACGGCCCACCCTAAATGTTATCAGCAAAACTAAAATCTACAACCCAAGCAAGTAAATATCACACAGCAACACCTCGCACTGCCGCATTTGATGCAAAATTGTGTAAAATGCTACTTTTAGGTTACACTCCCAGTACAAATTCGCATCGTCTCGCACGGTCGCCACGAGGAATCACCCAAGGGAGGAAGACGTCGAGAACGACGGCCCCATCAGGTACACGCACTCGCCGGCGTACAAATATACGGCGAAGTCGTCGCGCACTGGCGAGACGGTTCCTCGCCTCTGGTATGAGCCCTATGTGATCCTGGGCAGCCTCACCATCTTCATGGTATACTTCTGCATGCTGCGCGAGGAGAATCAGATCGATAGGGAGCTGGAGCGTACATTGTATAGCAGGATCAGTGGCCTGGAGGAGCACCAACTACATGCCTCATTAGAGCACAACAGATCACTTGGACTCAGTACTGCTGACATTGAGGCAAGACTGAGGGAACTCAACAAGACATAAATAAAATAACAATAGCTCACTTAATTTATTGAAACATTGATTCTGTGAAAGGGATTGAAAATGACTCCAGAAGATTAGGATTCTTTGAATCACTGTATTTTACGATGATGATGAATTACAAAAAATATTAGCATGACAATGAGGTGATGACAGCTTAGTAAATCATTTTAATGCTGTAATGAAATACATCTAATTTACAAAATAACACCGATTTTTTTTCTTCTAATTATTAACAAAAAGTCTTCAATATTCCACTCTCAGAAATATTAGTTTCATTAGCAATCGAAAAATAAGAGTAATTTTGCGCCGACTTTTGATCAGGTGGTACAATTCAAATTTAAACTAGGTGTATGTTATGTTTCCAAGTGCTAAATAATACATATTGTGAATTTACTTAAGTTGTTGAATGAGCCTAAGCAACAATTGCATGTCCATACACATTATGATTTTAAACTAATGTTTATGCTATGTGTGACAAATACAAGATCATCCTCTACTCCTATGAATCTCAAACATTTGAAACGTGTGCAGTTCACATTTAATTTGTATGTTGTCTCAAGACGATTACATGTATTTAAAAAAAAAAAAAAACTATTACCAGAGCTATGAATATTACGAGAAACCTATGTACCGCTAATGTGATTTAAATTATATATGCGGATTATAGACACTGAACATCTGGGCGACAAAAGAAATAATGTGTAGTTGATCGTTAATTGTAGAGACAGGGGCAAGGTTACTCATTTTTGCGATCATGTTATGATAAGTATTCAAATATAAAGAGAAACTGGTGATGAGCCCCACGGTGGCGCCTTAAGCACGTTCTCCACGGATGCGTCGGGCCAACTGGATGTCCTTCGGCATAATAGTTACGCGCTTGGCGTGAATAGCACACAAGTTTGTGTCCTCGAACAAGCCGACGAGGTAGGCTTCACTGGCCTCCTGTGAATCAAGCCCAAAACAGAGAAACGTTAGACATGAAGGCATGAATGTGGTTGTATATTGTGCAATGTGATTAACGCACCTGTAAAGCGCCGATGGCGGCAGACTGGAAACGTAGATCAGTCTTGAAGTCCTGGGCAATCTCTCTCACCAGGCGCTGGAATGGAAGCTTGCGGATGAGCAACTCTGTGGACTTCTGATAACGACGGATCTCACGAAGAGCGACGGTACCAGGGCGATAACGATGGGGCTTCTTGACGCCTCCGGTGGACGGTGCGGATTTACGCGCCGCTTTGGTCGCCAATTGCTTGCGGGGCGCTTTACCTCCCGTCGATTTACGAGCTGTTTGCTTGGTACGCGCCATTTTACCTCAAAACTGCACATACCACCAAAGAATGGGAACGATTATTATAGAACAGCCGGTAATATGCCGATACAAGAAAAAAAAGGCGGCAAAATATTGCTGAAGTGAAACTGCTTCTTCAATGCACAAAACACGTGCTTGCATAGAAATTAAATGTATGCTTATTTCCGTAGCTAGGCGCGCATCAAATTCGTTAACACTTCATAGGCATGCTATAGCGACACGGTGCGAGCAAAACAAACATAATGGCGGCGCAGCTCCAGCCATCCTTGAGTATGTAACTCTCTTTACGTGTGGCCCTCGACCAGTTTGACGATATTTGGCATGCAAAACGCGGTCGTCTCTACTTTGTTACGGCATGCATGAAGATGGCAACGCGTTTGGTGCTAGATTTACGCAAACATACCTTTTGCAATCACAATCGCTGGACGATTCACGAACAAAGAGATCAACCGCCTCAAACGACGAACTACACTGAAATGATGATTTCCATGATGGCTGACGAACGGTCGGGAAAGCAGGCTTGCGATTGGCAGAAATAACGAGGCTGCTGATTGGTCGGCGAGTAACGTTCAAAAGCAGGCCACGACATTTTAAATATCTGTGCTTTCCAAACGTGGAAAATCACGAAATTAGCGTAATTTTCCGTTAAGACCATTAAAAAAAATGCACAAACATCATGAACTAATGCAAGATTTGTTGTTTGGCAAGCAATGCATGGATATTACAAGAAGTTTGTGTTATTTATAGAACAAATACGTCATGCATCCGTATAGAATGCGGCATTGGTAGCACAAAAACGAACAAATAGAGGCATCAGAAAACGGATACATTTTCACTAGCATGGAAACCGTGGGCAGACGTTAATTGCTTTAATGTAAGAGCAAAAAACAGGGCAGCAGGTTATTATAAAATAGTTTATATCGAGATATTTTAACTGCATAACGAGTGGCATGTGGATCTGGGTGGATCAACATAAGTGTATGCAATTGGCAGCGCTAGATGTCGCTAAAGCTCGACTCTTATTGATTTTCTACCAAATTTTCTACGCAGTATTTTAGGTTGCCGTTGGTCACCGTTCGAAAATTTATAAGCTAAATGCATGAATTGCATTGTTGATATTTGACTTTGGAATCGAATTAGCTTTTTGCACAACGTACTTTCACTTCGCTTAGAATGGTGCGAAGCGAGAATTGAGGGGGGTAAGTGAGGGCATTCCGATGCACTAAAATTAAAATTAAGAGCAGCGAATTATGTACAAATGCATGTAGGTTTTGCGATGCACGCTAAAGGTTAAAGAGCTGTTGATTGAGGCCAACACAGAGTTTCGAACTATTGAACTGTTTTAGTGGATTGTTGTGAGTTGTGAAGTGGAAAAGTTTGGGAACAAAGTCGTCGGCTGAGGTCGGCTCAGTGATTATCAAAATAACATAAACTGCAGGAATACATAACCATCAGGCAACAGTAGGTCGCGTCTCAAGAGGTGGCGTCTCGATTCGCGCGCCTACGCGCCATCGTGCAGCGCGCCGTCGTGCAGTGCTCGTGCCCCTCGTGCCCCTCGCCCTGATCCAGCCATCAGCGCCGACGCGCGCAGCCCGCCGCGCCGCCTGCCCGCCGAATCGCAGCTCGCAGCACGCAGCCAGCAGAGGCGCAGAGACCCGTCACTACGTCCGCGCGTACCCCGTCAATCGACAGACGTACGACGTACGACAGTGGCCGCCAGATTTTTAACCGTTTGAAGAGCCTAGCCTGCGAAGTGCGTGTGCGGTGCTGCCTCGTCTTCAGCTTGGCAGTCGATGGTGTGCGTTGTGTTGTGATGCGAACACCCGCCCGTCGGTGTCAGGTGCAATCGCAGTCGGCCGCTCGTTCCTCGTCGCGCGGATTTGCGACCAAAACATTGTCGTCCTTGAAACGCGTGCACACCACAAAGCGCGGCGGTCACATGACGCACGCGAGCGCTGAATAATTGGTCCTTTATGAGCGTGCCCTGCGCATTATTCCTGCGCGCCAGTGATTACAAAATGCCGTCAGAAACTAAACCTTTGTTGACAGCCCAAACGGAAAAACCGAATCATTACTCGTAAGTCTATTTATAGTTGGATTAGTGTGCGATGTCGGGGCGGCCCGGAGGTGGCGAACGCGCTAACCGCCGCCGCTTGCATTTTGCAGATATCTGAAGGAGTTTCGCGTGGAGCAATGTCCGCTCTTCTTGCAGCACAAGTGCACCCAGCACCGTCCGTTTACCTGCTTTCATTGGCATTTCATGAACCAAAGACGACGACGGCCGGTCCGTAGACGCGATGGCACGTTTAACTACAGCGCCGATAACTACTGCACCAAATACGATGAGACAACAGGCATCTGCCCCGATGGCGACGAGTGAGTGCATTCATTTCTCCTTTGTGTTGTGTTTTGACACGCCGAATCGATCAATGCGATTCCGATTACCCATATGCGCATATGCCCCACAAACACCATGAAACCTGAGATTCTCATAACAAAGGAAATCACGTTAGAAATAAACATCGTAAAATTGCATAACATTGGGTACAGTAATAGTAAACAATATTTATCAGTGGAATAACTTAATTTTGCATAGTCAATGTAAATTTTCATGCATGCAATAATTATTATTAATGAATGACCAAATGACTGTCAGATAATTTTAGTTTTATCTTGTAATGGCTTTCACATCATTTTTAGCTGCCCGTTTCTGCATCGCACTGCGGGCGATACTGAGCGCCGCTACCACTTGAGGTACTACAAGACGTGCATGTGCGTGCATGACACTGACAGTCGTGGGTTTTGCGCGAAGAATGGCCTGCATTGCGCGTTCGCCCACGGCAGTCAGGACCATCGCCCCCCGGTATATGATATCAAGGAAATACAGGCGCTTGAAGCGCCCGAACCGGACGGCGGCCCTTCGAATGGCCCGAATGCCCTGGATAAGGAGCGCAATTTGATGAACGAGGATCCCAAATGGCAGGGTAAGCATGTTTATGATGTGTGCGCATATATTTAGTTAGCTATGATTGCTGTGTGTTCAGATACCAACTATGTGTTGTCCAACTACAAAACCGACCCATGCAAACGACCCCCGAGACTGTGCCGCCAGGGATACGCCTGTCCACAGTATCACAACAGCAAGGACAAGCGTCGAAGCCCTAGGAAATTTAAGTACAGGTAATGTGACCGGCGCGGCGCGGCTGAGTGCGTGCGAGTCAAACTTATGGAGGCGATGTTGTGCTGCTTTAGATCAACTCCCTGTCCGAGCGTGAAGCACGGCGAGGAATGGGGCGAGCCGGGCAATTGCGAGGCTGGCGATCAGTGCACCTACTGTCACACCCGCACGGAGCAGCAGTTCCACCCGGAGATCTACAAGAGCACCAAGTGCAACGACGTGCAGCAGGCCGGCTACTGCCCCCGCGGCGTGTTCTGTGCGTTTGCGCATGTTGAGCAGGAGATGACCGTATCGCGGGAGAACGTCGGCCCTCTGGATGGCGGCACCAAGTTCGGCGACCTGCTCACGAACGCCATCAGCGAGAAGGAGAAGAGCAGCGACAGTAGCGTAAGTTGTTTGCTCTTTGATAATGTGCCCGACGGCAATGGGAACGGTCACGGCGGTTTGCAGAACGGTAGCAGCGAGATGTCTGAATCGGCGTCGACCTCGTCTATCGGCTCGAACAGCTCGCACAATCGCGCTCCCGGCGCGCAGCTTAAGCACGTCCAGGCGCCCTACCACCGACCTCCAATTGGCACAATAGATTTCACTACTCAATTGTTGGCGATTGACAACGACTCATCACTTGGTGAGTGATTGGCGGACTATTTGTTTCGCATGTTTCTTTATATGCGCCCCGCTTGCAGATGCGATTGAACGCGAGCAGAAGAAACAGAATCTTTGTCTGGCGTATAGCGGCATTGGACCGGCCGTCACCTATTTCAGTACTGGCAATGAGAATGTCAACAGTCTCGTTGGCAGCGCACTCGACGACTTGCATTTGGATGATTCTCTCAATCTGGATCTGGACGAGCCGCAGGCGGTGTCCAACTCGATCTCGGTAGGTCTCGCCTCCTCCGGCCTGCTGGACAGCTCGGCGCCGGTGAACATTCCCGGCGCTGGCCGGCACGCGTTTAGCCCGCACACCAGTCCGCTGATGCCGTCGTCGTTTCTGGGCGCCAGTCACTTCTCGCCCAGCGCCAGCATGGACTCGTTCCTCAATCACAGCGCAATGCCGCTGAGCAGCAGCGCCTCTAAGATCAACCCGTTCACCAATTTCTTCGATTTGCAGCCGCCAAACATCTCGCCTAACTCGCGCAACCACAATTTCAGCATGTCACCGAGCTTCGCCAACATGGAGCTGGCGCGTCTACGCGACGAGATCTCCACGTCGCGCCTGCAGATTAACAACTGGGAGGAGCGGCTGATGCAGGCGCGTGTCGCGTGCGAGGCGTGGGAGCGCGAGACCGACGAGTCGAAGCGCAAACTCGAGATTACCGAGGCGAAACTCACACAGACTCTGCAGCAATATAATGCGCTGAAGAACGAGTATGACGGCATAAAGGGCGGCCCGCATTTGCATAGTATTAGGAAGGTGTCCGAGCTCAGCAAGCTGTCGCTCGGCGTGCTCAAGGGCATACAGGCACAGCTGCGTCAAGATCTCGAGGAGGTCGACAAGGTATTGTATCGCGAGACTGCATCCAAATGCATGGTATGCGAGGAGAGGAACCGGACTGTAACATTAAATTGCAACCACTTTGTGCTGTGCAACACGTGCGCGGCGACGCAAAGCGAATGCCCTTATTGCCAGACCCCCATCAACATTGGCAACAACATCTGAACCTTATGGCGCTAGATCAGTATGCAATAGAGAAAGAGAATATCGGCAAGTGCGAAATCGGTTACACAATCCGCAATTAAACAATAAAATTTACGACGACAGTATTAACACATTGCAATCAGCAGAATGCGTGCACGATTTCATAAGAGGGAAGCGAGCTATTGCATACAATTAAACAAATTTCATACAAAAATAACCGAACCGAGGATGAGAGATGAGAGTTTTAACTGAGATGAGTAGATTTATATAAATTTCTATGTAGTAGGTGCATAATATAAAGATGCACATTTTTTTTAAATGGAACATTACTGTGCTTTTAATTCACTTTAAATTTCGATTTGCTCGATGTGAAAGTAAATGTTTAAAGTTCCATATTCTTCTTGGTAAAGTGTCAGATTGGTGCAGTGCAGTTCCATAACATCTTTTTGTCATTCAGTGATGTTGCAATTGCACTGCACCGACAATAAAAGATTAATATAAATAACAAAAAAGATAGTTCTGAATTAATATAAGTCGCTTTAATATATGGTTTTCGTTGAAGAATACAAAAATGAATGCATTTTGTAAGCTTTACTATTAGATAACTAAAGCGGTATGAAAATACTGAATGATACATTTGTTCACTGTCTGAAAGTGAAGACCACTTAAAAAACAGAAATACTCTTGCAAATTCGTGTTTAAATTGTTTGAGAGCAAAATGTTTATATGCGATGAACGAGGAAATATGTATTACGGCAGTCAATTAGTTTGTTCTGATCATGCATTTAATATTACCAAGCGCGTATGTGTGGTTCGAAAATCAAAAACAAAACATTGTCGCGTATTTATCGACCAAATATGTCTATTTGGCGTTTCCTGTTGGAGGATCATCACTGAAACAACATGCTGCACCCAATAGTTTATTTCATTGCACAAAGAAACCTAAAACGTATTATAAACAAAAATCTGACCGACAACAGACATATCAAAAATCTGTAGATTGAAGAACTTTTGGAATTTATCTAATTTTGTACGAATTTTCTATTACAATTATATTTTCATACCAAGATAACGTGGAAAACAGAAGTAAACCGAAAGCAATCTTAAATGCATGTGCAAAGTGCAAGTGCAAATTTTAAGTAGGGCTATAGAAGGAAAGAGCACATGCTTGAAGAATGGAGAAAACAAAGTAGGCGCATGCGAAAATTGTATATTATTAAAGATATATTTTTGTATTGTTTTATTTAATTACTACTAATTGGAACAAAATGTGATTTAGTTTTCTATGATTCTATGTAATTTGGTTAAACAAAAAAAGAAATCTTAAGCACTTAACATAAAGCCATATATGTGTAACGTTGAGATTGTAGAGATGCGTGCAGCATTGCAAATTCATAATTGTATTTATAAGCATACACAATACAACTGACTGAACTATTTTTCATAAAAGGATTGCGTAATGGAAACAACACAAAAAGAAGCGCGTGCGAGTGTAGCCCATGTTTTAGCACGAGAAATAATTTTCTTTTACTTGGATTTACTTCAAACTTTCGGCTCGTGTTTATTGAAATCGTTTTCATAGTTTTTGATATTGAGATGTAATGTTACATACATTAAGCTAGAGGATTCGACATGATATAATAATATTAATCGGTAATATATATTTAACAAAAGAAGTTGAAAAAAAAAACAAGAAAGATACAGAACATATTTTTTACTACAATTACTACTATGTACGTTTAACGTGAAATACATATTTAAACATTTTTGCTAAGAAAGGAAAGAAGAAAGATGCGATACAAAATGAACAAAACTAGCTTCTATAAACCGATGGACAATTAAATGCGACACTAAAATATTGATAACGATACTTTTCATTGTGAAAATGTAGCTATTCTATACATAAATATACATTTTAAGAAATATATATGTATAAATATATGTTATACTTATAAAAGAAACAAAAGAGAAAGAAAAATCTAGGTAGGTAGCTATTATAATTAACTCATTACTTGGAATTGAGACAAGGGCGGCATGTCAAAACACTCTTTGACCACGGTTGACAAAGGCGTTGAAAGAGACAGCTAAAAAGAAAATGTTGCTTTTGTATCTTTGAATTCTCATACATATTTCAAGTCACACTTAGGACATTTCTATCTGTCGATGTGAGGAACATTAAGAACTGTAGTAGGCCTATTTGACCATATTTCGTGTTTCCCTGTCGCAATGTTATCGATATTACTTCATCGTACTTGACCATAGATCGAGTTGGGCCCTCGCTTTACCGGTTAGTAATGTTCATTGTATTTTTAACCAGTTGCATAAGGAGAAAATTTAATTTACCAATGCGATTGTATGTGTAATATTTGTGTATTTTCAAATATAATTACAATAGATTTTGAAATTAAAACTACCGCTAGTTACTACATAACATCCGTTTATATTGTTTCGCAACATTGTAAAAATACAAGTATGTTAGGTGGAAATGTGCTTTATTCCGCCTTACTCGTCCTCCCAACCATCGCAATAAACAATAGTTCACTAATTGTTTACAGTAATTATAACTAAAATATTGTCAAATTTTGAAGTGCATTTTAGGGCACTCCCAGGCCGCTGAGCGGGTTAAAATTAGCCGTACGTTAAAGAGCAACTCTTTCGCTATACGAATATGTAAGAAAAAAGGAACAAAGCGTTCGGGAAATATGAAGGATTTTCTAGGGCGTGTTTTGAAAAAAGCCGTAAATTGCCTAACTTTGAGGTCCATTTTAGGGCACTTTCAGGCCCTTGAGCGCGTTGTAATTAGCAGGACAATAAAGAGCAACTCTATGGCTGTTCAAATATGTATTGATTTGCTTTGGTTCTCCGAATCTACGAAATCTTTCTCTATGAAAGCTAAAAAACGAAATACGCGTTCGGAAAATATAGAGGATTTTCCATCGCATATTTTGAAAATATGGAAAAATTATCTGTAGTGTATACATTGGTTTCTCTCATGTAATTGATTTTTAAAGATAATTCTGTAACTAATTAGCCGATTTTCAAAATCTCTACAAGTAAACCACCCTGACATGAATATTGACGGCTGTGCCAATTTTTGTAAAACATCTTGTAGAAATGACGGGTAAACGAGCTCCGCTCTAATAAAACCGGTGAAACTGCTTCTAACCTCCTGAACACTTTATTTGTTTGTTTATTTACAGCGTACGTAGGCAACCCAACGCAAGGTTGTACATGCAGCAGGTATTTGCATTGCGATTGGAGGCGAAATTAAACACCATGCAGGCCGCCAGTCCAAACGGCCAACTGAATTATAAGATAATTAAACGCGAAAGTTTACGAATAGCCCAAGCATACGGGCGCGCACGGTCGTTTAGCGCTCTTTACTTCTTTATGCCTCGGACTCGAGGACCACACATAATGGACAAATAAGCTCCGCCGCCGCGCCGCCGCCATGTCACAAAACGGCAGCGAACGTAAAACGGATATATTCGGCGCTCGGCGCAGAAAAAGCTTTTAGCCGGTCGCACCGCGCCGTTAAACGTATTTAGAAATACGGCGCGATATAAATTACAATTATTGCTATTACTTATAAAGTAATTAAGCAAGTTTTCGGTGCTTGTGGCGCTTGTGATTAATGCAAGTCCTCCCTCAGGGAGGGGAGGTCCTTGATTCTGG